>JAOBRH011310145.1:1809-12422 GCA_027575125.1 Umimayanthus parasiticus | reverse complement strand
GCAATTGCTTAAATTGCGTATCAACCGCGAAGATCTTTCATAACGTCATGACTCATAACCGCGGTACAAACCCAGTCACTATAAGATACATACATACATACATACATTCATACATACATACTTTCTTTATTTTATTTTATTTGAACACGGTAAAAAAAAACATTCAGTGTTACACGTTACGTTCTAAAAAGAAAAAATGACGTATGGCACTGTTTTACAAGTTTGCCGTATGTGAGCCTGATTTCAAAACAAGTTTTTACCTCCCTTTTAAAACTACACGTTTTTCTTAATAAGAACCAGTAACTTTCGGCTAAGGCTGGGCCGTTCTTAGCCTCAAATTGTTCTTAAATTGTTCTTATCTCTTGATATTTTTAAACAATGAAGTAGTTGCCCGGAACAATACATGTAAGACGGCACTAAGAAATATGTGTTTGCTATTGTTTCATCCAGCGAAAAAGCTTAAAACTGTCAAGTCAGCGTCCGCTGTAGATTTAACAGCTGTACATGTATCAATAAAGGGTCTCATACGGTTTATAGGCTCAATTTATTTGTTTTGAGACATACATTTGTCTTGGCCAAGTTGTCATTGATTTGCTGTTGAAGCTCACTGATGGTCTGTGACCTAAAACATATGCTCGTATCGTCAGCGTACATTCTTGCACAGCCAATTTGAAGACAAAGTTTGGTAAATCATTTATGCATATCAGAAATAACAGGGATCCTAAAATAAGCCCCTGGGGTACACCACACGCGATCTTTTGGCATTTGATAAATGGCCATTAACTTTACATCTTTCATTTCTCAAATCCAAGTAGGACTTGATCCATGTCAAGGTATTTCGACCAACGCCATATTATTTTAATTTCATGGCAAGAATATTATGGTCTATGGTGTCGAAAGCTTTTTTAACCCTCGAACGTCCAAGGGTGGGAGGGGGTCAAACAGACCCCCATAGGTTTGTCGGACCTAAAATCTAAAGCTTTCGAGCAATCAAAATGAAACTTTCAGCACTTGTAGTCTGATTATGAGCGCATCTTTTGACGTTGATTAAATGATATCATCACTTATGATTTATGCGTAATTAATTAGGCAAATTAAAGTTCAAAATAGCAAACTGAAAATTTTTGAGAAAATTTGTTCTAATATCTTTTTTTAGACTCTATTCTTTTAAGAATTGAAATTAAAATTATATTCTTATTTGAGGCTGCAAACACATGTTTTCTACTAATTTCAGTAAAATTTGCTGCCGTTTTGCGTAAAATAAAATTTTTGAAAAATCTAAGATGGCGGCCAATATGGCGGACATGTTGTGTAACAACCGTTGCCATAGCAACAGTTCTTAATTGTTATGGAAAGTAATTATCTAACTCGAAGCTGCTTGCATGCCGAAGCTTGATCTTTTATGTGCAACCAGTTGGAAAATCTATGGGGCGGGGTCCGAATGACCACCCCCCCCCCTTGGGTTAATTTGTTACTGTAAATAGCTTGATCGTCCGAGGGTTAAAATCTATAAATATTAAAAAGAACAGGAAAACAAACCGTTTTTGTGTAATTTATTTCAAAGTATTTTTGATCTGAAATGACCTGACTCTATCTTATCTGAATCGGATTTGCTCTTGTCTGGTCAGGTTTGAGTTGATAAGTTTGATCTGACCTGACCCGACCTGCCCTGACTTGACCTAACCTGACCTGACCTGACCTGAGACCTGACACGACTCAAATTGTCCTGGCCTTACCCTACCTGACCTGACCTAACTTGACCCGACCCAACCTGTCCTGGCCTAACCCGACCCAACCTGACCCGACCCGACCTGAGCTGAGCTGAGCTGATCCAACCCGACCTGACCTGACCCGACCTGACTCAAACTGACCTTACCTTTTGCGGCCTTACCAAACCTGACCCGACATAACCTGACCCTACTTTACCGGATCCGACCTGACATAAATTGTCCCAACCTGACCCGACCCAGCATAACCTGACGTAATCCGACCTTGCCTAACCCGACCTGAGCTCACCTGAGCTGATCCGACCTTACCCAACCTGACCCAACATGAGCTGACCTGACCTGAACTGACTTGACCCAACCTTACCCGACCCGATCTAACCTGACCCGACCTGTCCCAACCTGAACTGACCCAATCCGACCTGACCAGACCTGACCTGGCCTGACCCGACCCAACCTGACCTACCCGACCTGCCCTGCCCTGGGCTAACCTGACCCGACCTGATCGGGCCTGGCCAGACTTGACCCGACCTGACCTGAACTGGCTTGATCTGAATCTGAAATTTGGTCTGGTTTGTCTGGTTTGAAGTGCTTAAGTTTATTCTGATCTTATCTAAACGGTTCTAATCTGATCTGGTTAATTTGATCTAACGTAATGTAAACGAACTCACATGTAAATGGTTCATTAAGTTGTGGTAACTATTGACCATGTCTATTTTAATCTTTGTATCTATAACAGTTAATATCCCAAAGCTTTCTTATTATATGGATTGTCATCGTTTTACATTTTTTTATGTTTCGAATCAAATGCGTGCTAAGTAGCATGATTTTAAAAATTGATTATATATAGTTTCGAGGTTTCTAGCAGTTTGAATTTAGTGGATATGGTTGCTTCTATTCTTGCAAATTTTTCAATACAGCCTAAGAGGGCTCCCGCGGATCATTAAAAAGCCTTATTTTGCCCTTAGTACATTTAAGCCTTGAAAAGGTCGTAAAATCACCAGAGTATCAATTTGGGATCTAAAAAAGCATTTAAATTCAACAGAAATTGGGTTTTTACCCGTGATTACATTTTGAAGCTTATCTTTAAGCAATAATTTCCGTATTTCCAGGTTGTGTTGTGAGCTTTGGTCAAAATCGATCCTAAATTTTCTAATTTGCTATTTGAAAAGTCCTTAAAAAAGGCTTAATGAGCTACAGGATTGGAACCCTAAACTAAGTGTTTTGCTTCCTATAAAATATGCACTCGTGGTCTGTCATTAATGATGCCATTTTCTGTGAGTTCAAACATTTGGCGCGATTTTTTGTTTAGTGCGACATCTCATGACGTAGCCTCGCCGTGGGCGTCCACTGTTATTTGCAGAACAGAGCAGCAGCACTCCATATCGCACTGTCTGCGCACGTACGCTTCTTTAATAGTCCGGATAAAGCCGACCAGGTACTTCACTGTAAGGAAGACGAAACGACACAAATGCTATAAGTAAGGATTAACGATAATTGGATTATTTGTGTCCCCGGTGTATCGCATGTAAACTTACGTATCTGGTACATACGTTAATGCATCTTCAATCAACTTGTTCCAATCCAGTCTTGTTCAATACAATAGAGTTTAATCCAGTCTAGAGTGGTAATTCTTGGTGTGGCTGGTACAATCCAGTTCATTCTAGTCTAATCAAGTCTGGTATGGTGTGGTTTGATATTTGGTGCCGTATAGTCTAAGCGATTCTAATCTAATCTAATCTATTCTAACTTAATTTAGTCTGCTCAGCTCTTTCCCTCTCCAATACAATCTATTCTAATCCCATCTCCTGCAATCTCATTTGATCTGCTCTGATCTACAATCAAATCTAAATGTACTTAGATTTTAAAAGATATTTTATCCACATCTCACGCAACCTAACACATACCAATTTAATCTAATCTTTATCTAGTTATTTGGTTACTTGAAACCACTCAAATTAATCTAATTGCATCAAATTCAGTTGAGCGAGACCCAACTCAATCAAATCAAGTCCAAATAAATTCAATTTTATTTAATTTAATTCATCAAATTTAACCAAATCCATTTACGTCAAATCTGATTTTGTCCAATTCGAGCTGGTAGAATTCAATTGAACAAAATACACCTTCCTAAAGCTGTTCACCTTCCACTGCTCCATTATGCGTCCTTCAATCCACACCGCATTGGAAATTATAACTTCTCATAACACCAAAGTCAAAAAGCTCTTCATGAAACGTCTTTACGAACTACATCATGACATACTTTAAAACACAGTTGTTGACATACCTGCAACTATTGCGATGACTATTACATTTGCTGCTATCATCAACACGGTCACTGCAACAGAGTCAGTCTCCCTCACAACAGCTGAGTGGCTTTCGTCAACGGGTATCTTCAATAGCATTCCAACAATGAGGTTCGCCAAGGAGGCCAAGAGGGAGACAAGCTGTAACCAATACTCAAACTCGTCTCTGATTGGCTTGTGATATGCCACTAGAACAGCATAAAGACCGGAAAAGATCACCAGAAAGGCAAAGTACGAACGGCTTTCCGTGTCAGCAAGAACTATTGCCAGGGTGAAAACAATTTTACGGCCCAACTCAATCATTTCCCAAAACCAACAGCTCGGGGAGTAATTCTCGAAGAGAAAGCTCAAACCTGCCTTTATTTCTTTACCTTGTTGATTTACTGCTTCTTCGTGATTGGTAAGGCTTTCACCATTATCTCTCGCATACTTGAACAACAAGGCCAGCATAACAATAGGGAAGAGCACCACATATATCGACGACAGCCAAAAGAATGGGGTACCTTTTTTGTAAACTCCAGAGTCACAGCTAACAGAATAATCAAACCTGAGGTATTGACTGCAAAAGGTGTCCCCTTTATAGCTGCAAATCTTGTGACAGGTTGGAGGGAGGATCTGCAGGATTTGCAGGCTTGTGGAAGGGTAGATGATGAACAGTATCAACGTTGCGTTTCGCCAACACCGCTCTTTAAGCTTCGATACGGACAGATTAAGTTGGTCTCCTGTGCGCGTTGAACGTTGTTTGAGATAAATCTTTTTCAGATGGTAATACGAAAATACCGCCAATATTGTTGATATATTGAAGCAAATGTGGAATATAACACGGGCGTATGAGTCCATTTTCAACGAGTGGTTAATGCAGTGTACTGGAGTAATCTGTAGGAGATTGAGTTGGATAAATTTCACGTATTCCTGAATTTGTATCATCGCGCTTGGCCACCGAACGTACGAGAAACTTTCAACAGTAATAGAAGTGATCTGGTAGAAAGTGATCACAATTTTTACTCGAGCAAGTACGATGTCAGTGATGGATCTTTGACCGCCATCTTTCTTGCGGTCCTTTACTATCACAGCTGCCAAAAATATCAACACAATTACAACTATCACTATCTGACCTGCAATCCAGGCAATAGATGGACATTGTCTGCATCTTGAGACTAAGTTGTAATGCCCTGAAGAACAAACAGCACAGAGAGGTCCTTCGTAGCCCGTGGTACAGCTAGAGTCCATTCCGCCATTGCAAGCTACTGCTACAGGACATGCGTATGGGAGAGGTATCCATTCTTCCTTGAATTGGCTGAATTTGCTGTTGTGCGAGCCATCTTTAGTTCTCAAGTTAATTGTGAAGTTGATATAAGATGCCTTCCTGTACGTCGAGCCCAAAGCAGCACTTGTTGCATTGGAACCTTCCATCTGCTGTTTAAATTGCCAAGACCAATAAAAACCGCTGTCCAGCTGCAGTGTTTCGTTGTTGCATTTGAAGCCTTTGCTCGGGCAGCTCCTACAGCTACCGAAACGATTCAGTCGATAAAAACCAGGAATGCAAAAACAAGCTCTGAATTGAGCTCTTCGCTTCTCATCAGTTCCTAAATCACAAAATAGTAAAGTCAGTGATACGCACTGCGTGTGTTCAAGTTCAGTTAAGCGGTGTTTAAATGATACCAGATTGAGTTTACATTCCTTTACGGCTCTATTCCTGATCCACCTCGAGACTCTACTTCCGTTTACATGATACCTTCTAGAATCTCATCTCGGTATTAGTCAATCCGGCAGCTGCACCAGATTGAATTGTTTGTACGTTCTGCAACAAAATCTTAGCGCATGTTGTACAAGTACGCTGTAAAAGATGTACGAGCTTATTCCGCTACGAAATTGTGTATGAGGTTTTATCTAGCACAGTTGGTAAGATCTCTGATCACCAACCAGAAGGTTCTGGGTTCAATCCCCGGCCTGGTCGAGGGTTGAACTTTGGGCGACCTTCTTTTACCAAACCGTCCATGAACAGAGACGTTAAGCCGTTGGTCTAGTCTCTCAACGTTCTATCGGGGGACTTACAACAACCCACACACTTGTCGATAGGAGTAGGCTAATGCCGGTGTTGTGGTCAGTGTCCCCGATTATTGAGGCCTGAGTGGCCTTGCTAGAAAACTTGACACTATAGTAAAGTTTATTATTGTTATTATTTAATTAATCAAGTGATTGATTCAGGCATGTTGGTGGACCAAAATTCCTAACAATCCTATTTTTTCCGTTTGCCCTAAAAAGCCCTACTCCTGTAACGTTTTTCCATTTTTTCCTAAAAATCCCTATTTTTTCTTTTTCGTTATGGTTCAGCGCGAGTGATGTCATTGAAAGTGCTTGACATGGATCTCACATCTGCACTACCTGCACTCAAGGGATAAGAAGATCCTTCTGTTTCTATCTAACTTTGTTTTATCGTAATACTCAGCATGTTATTCCCAGTGATAAAATTTGAGGGTGAAAGTTGTGCTCATGTTACTTAAACATATCAAAAAGTTCAAGTTCCAGATTTGTTGCAAAACTAAAGTAATTTGTTAAAACACAATTAAACCGTTTGTTTCAACAAAAATCAAAGAGTATGTTTCCAATCGCTGTTGTCCTCAATTAACATAAAGCGTATTCTGTGATTGGATAAAGATGCAAAAATACTTACCTTCTGGCTAGTGTGTTTAATGATAAAATGGTTTTTGAGTCAACAGCCATTGAATGACTAAGTATATTGCTTTGTTTTTCAATGGAATTTTGTTTTCTAGAGTAATCCCCGCACTGTCTATCTGGTGCAAAGTGTTTGAATTGACACTTATGCCTCACGGGAAGAAACACTTCCAGAAATCCTAGCTCGAAAAGACTAACCAGAATGGACATTGTATTAGAGAATGGCTGAAGGAAGATAAAACTCCACACACTGTAACATGCACATTGTGCACTACTTCGTTCAAATGTGACGACTCAAGCTGGCCTCAATTAAATAATGGTTCATGCTGATGGAAAAGTTCCAAACCCGAAGTCACACTGATCATGCGACTCTTGCAGAGGCTGTATGATGCATGAAAGACTAGCATGCAATTACAGTTACACTGACAGCTGTGAAGATTTGCCAGACTTATTTTGATCCATGTTTCCTTGCCCTCGCACAAGGGGCTTTTCTCTTGACCGTAATAACTTAGATTTCAGATGTAATATCAAATGGTTTGGGACCATATGTTCAAGAATTGCTGTGCCACACTGTGCAACTATTTACACTACGGTTCGATGAAACGGTCATAGCAAAAAACCAGACACAGTTGGACTTACTACAACCATTAATGAGGTTGGGTTAGGAACAGTTTTTTAGTAGAAGTTTGGATGAGGACAATTTGGAAGCACCTGAATGATCATCTGAAGAGCCTAGGTTTCCCTGGTCTTGTAAATCCCATGCCATACAACGCTCATGCAGTCTATAACGACTTCAAGTATGGTTGGCTCGAGTATGGTCAGCCGGCTGAACAACTAGCAGTTGATCTCTTCTATTGGTTCAAGACAATAGAAGAGAGTGACAATAGAAGACAAATGAATGTAGAATTTCCTTGGCTTTGACGAAAAACTCTTTATTTGCTGCAGATGGTTGACACTGAATCCAGCCTTGACCAGGGTAATTAAAAACTGGGAGCCTATCATCCGCTCTTATTTCCTGAAGGAATTTCCAAAGGAAACCGTCATTGAAGAAACCAGAGTTACAGAAGGATTTTCAAAGCCAAGCAAGGAAAGGATATCCTCATACAGACATAATTCCTTATCAGTGTGAGCCATTTCTCGATGGAATCCTGGCCATCTTCCAACGTCAGGAACTGCTCATCCATGTACTCCATGATGAATGCCTCAATTGGCAAGAAAACTGATGCTGCGGTTCTTAAAATTTGAAGTAGCTAAGAGCAGTTCCAAGAAAATAGCGCAGGTAGATGTGCAGAGTACTGACCTTCAGTTATCTAACAGCAGAATAGTAATTAGAACACCGTCCGTTTTCCAGCCAAACCAGCAGAAGATTCCCCTGAGGGGAATGAGGGCTATCCTTCAAAGTACCTAAAAGTACTTGTTGACTCATCTCCCCCATTTGTACGATACTTGACAGTACTTCACCCCAATATGCAGAAGGTGGAAACTGGTGATCGCTCTATTAGAAGAATAGCACAGAAGTTGCCTCAAGAAATCAAGGAAAATAAGATACCATCAGTGATTGATGAGTAGAAGCTCTACCAACACCAAGTGATTCCAGAAGATATCGATTGGTAGAAGACTGACTGCTGAAGCATTATTGAGTGAAGCCTACCGAAGGTTAGCAGATGCAGTCAAGTCCAAACATTTTAATGAAGTGCCTGTTGCTCAAGGCGTATTGGAAATTGCCCACACAATGATGAAAACTATACAGGTTGAAATGGAAGCTTGACCGAAAAGGCTAGCATCCCTTGAATGTACACGCATGGAAATGATTGATAATGCAAAGCACTAGACTTACTGTTTCTGTTGGCTATTCAGTTGCTGATTGCACATGACTGATGTGTCATTTACAAATAGTGATCTTCAGTATTTAAGTCTTATCTTTCATCTCTGGAGCCTTGATCACAGTAACTAATTTGTTGTAAGACGATCATTCGTTTATAAGAGATTTCTAGTACTTTTCGAGGTAGCAAGTTTTGTCTGACAGTCTTTTTTTTAACACTCCCTAAGGCATTCATTGTCATGGGATATTGACATCCTGCATAAACCTTGGCAGAGGTCCTGTGAATTAGTACCATTGTATCTTGTATGAGCTTTGAAAAAATAAAATTTGCATTTTGAGTAACGGTGGTGTTAGGAGCTTCATATTTCACTGATGTTAAATCCATGTCAAGCATTTCACTGATGCCATATACTAGTATTTTATTTGAGTAATTATCTTCTGCTTGGATACCAGTGGTAGAATGGTAAGACCAATTGCTCATTTCATAAATAAAAACCCTAAAATAGCCCTATCCTCCAGCCGATTATCCCTAAAAATACCCACTTTTCATGCCTGTTGGTTGGACTGATCGGATGACTCCTATTTTTGATTCGCCTTTGTTTTAATTGCGGCCCAACGCCCCACTGGGGGCTTACGGGACTAAGAGAGAGATGTTTTAATCGCACTTCTACTCTAGAATGGGAACTTCTATGTCTGTCGTACCAGAGAGAAATTCATTCGGGTATCATGCAAACACCGCCTACCACTATTATGATTTTAAGACGTCTATTGTTTGATATTATGGCTACACTTCTATGTAGTGTTTATGTTGTTTCAATCTCAGATGATTTTTTACAAGCATTATTAATGATTCGCTTTAATTTTGCTCTCCCGCGATACCGTACATAGTTATGATTCTTTTCTATTTTCCAAATACATAGAAATACATCAGGTTCTAGCTATAGTCCGGCTAGGTATCTTCTCGGTATGAATTTGGCTGCTTTTCAGTCTCGACGTTGTTATATATATAAAAGGATTATAGTTTAGTCCATGAGTATGGTGAGAGGAGAGCAATTGGAGAGAGACTGCGTAAGTAGAAGTTTAAAAGATTTAAACTATTATTTCTCTAAAATTATTCCACAAATTTAGGGTTTCAGTAACTACGGAATTATGTCATTATTACTTTATTTAACTGTGCACTCTTTATTTTAAAGCTTAAACTGCTGAATTAGTGATATTTTATGTCAATACATTCAAAGTTTATTCAATGTCACCAAACATGAATCTATAACACGCTGATTCATGTACAGTTATTTGAGATAGACTTGTGTTGGTAATTCTGCATATGTGCGAGTGCCTTTCTACAAGTTTGTATTTTCATGTCCAAAATGTTGCATTACTACTTCACAACTAATCTTTGGTCTTGGAAAGCATGAATGCAATTTTACAATTTTTGTGAAACAACTTCGGTGTCTTGTGGTTAGAAACAGTGTCTATTTACATTAACATATTTAAGTAAAAGATCGTGCATGATTTGCAATTTGCAACGTATTCTCATTTACTTAATAATTACCTTTTGGACAAGCTCCACAGTCCCTGATTGATGTGCCAGGCGCTTTTTCTGGACTGACATGTTTTCCTGGTGGACACTCGAAACACCCCAACCTGTATGCAATGATTTGCATCTGCCCAAGGAAATTCTGGTAGAACCCACCTTTTTAGAGAAGAAAGATTGACAAAACTGTATCACGTCGCGTTATGACAGGATTGTCAATGTGATAATTGCATAGATATGTTTAGAATTTAATGTTATTTCTGAATTATGTATTTGGTTATTTATTTTCTTCAACACGTCGGAAAAGAAGCTGATACTAGGAAAAAATTGTTGACATGCAGGGCTACTGAGTAACGGCTAGCGCCAATTTCTACAACCCACTGGTTGCAAATCAGATAAAAGCTACCACATGAATATATATACAGACATTAACAACAAGTCAATCAGAACTGAAGTCGGTCCGTTTAGAAAGTAGGATTAATTCCATTGCCAGTAATTGCAAGGCTTTTGCCGGAAATATTGCACGAAGTACGGAATTTGTGATTGCTCTG
>JAOBRH011309034.1:0-12424 GCA_027575125.1 Umimayanthus parasiticus | reverse complement strand
CCCCCCACTCATCCCCTCCCTTTCGGTCGGGTAATCTTTACACACATTATCAAAGTTGGTAGGAATAAATTAATAATTAACTTACATGTGTGTTCACCGCCAAAAAGAAAGAGATTATGTATTTTCAAAGTAAACAAGTAAAATATTGCAAATCTGATTGTCTGAAGAACTTTGGCTAGTTTTTGGATCCCAGAATGATCGGGACATTAAAAATTGAAATCACACCATCCTGCAGAATTGTCTTGCTTATTTTACTGAAAAGTACACTTGTCGCGATCAGATTCGATCACCGCCACAGGTTTTTTAAAATTATCTACAGTAACATACCAGTATTTATTTTCAAAAATTGTTATCAAAGACGGCCAGTTGATAAATGCTGAATTCAATTAATATTATGGTGCCGTAGAAAAGGGAAAAATTCGCTGAGTGCGCTTGTTCGTTCTGTTTACCTCGTTTCCATAGTTATTGAATACTATGACGTCACGATCAACCCTGTGTATAAAACATACATGCGTGCACGAAGGAAAGGTTCTGGTAATTTGTTTTGCGAAGTTATCCACCTTGCATCTGTTCAAAAGGAAGCAATTATGTTCTAGTAATATGAGGACACAATTCAACACCTCGGATGCATTATGGCAAAAGTTAATATGATATAGATCTGCGAAACTACACCCGTCCGGTCACTTTTAAAATTGTTTGCCTTCTGTGAGGGAAAGTCAAAAATGGAGGACAGCAGTGGCGGAGAACAACTTCGCTTTGCCCGTAACTTCTTGACCGAAATCATTGCAAATCAACATATAAAAGCAAATCGCTAAGCATCTTAAAACATGCCGGACAAAGACAGAGACAAAGATCACGTGCAGAATTTGCTGGTAAGCGAATCTTTCGTAGATTTCGAAACACGTTATGTAAAACTTGGGCTTTGTCATTTTGTGATCGTTGAAATTATCATCGATCCAATCTCAAATATTTGTAATTTTTGAATGTTATTTCAGGTGGCCGTAAGGGTTCGGCCGATGAATGCCTCGGAAATCGAGACTGAGTGTTCGGAGATCGCTCATGTTTTGGACGATAATGTAAGTGGAATACCGTCGGTGCTGCACTAAATGAGCCAAACAACACAATACCAATTTCAAACATCTTTTCTTTTTGGCATGACGGTTTTGCGCATCTAGATATAAGAAACAACTTCACACACTAGCTCTCACCCATTCACTAATCACTGTGTTTGTTTATTGTTTAATGTACAAGTAATGAAGTATAGTGAGTTCAAATATACGACTCACTTCGAATCTTTTTATTCACAAAAACTGTTTCTCAGCTTATCTCCCCGGGGGGGACTCCCATATATAACTGACGGGGATGCTCGTCGAAATTTTCAAAAGAAATGCCTAAAAGTTACCATATTGGGTGTGGCTCCAGCCAATTTGATTCCCTAAAAGTAACCTCGAAAATTTTTATTCAAAGAAATAACACACGAACATTGAAAATAATCGCTAAAGGACAGCAAGTTCTTCTATACATGACATGCCACATCTTGAAAACGGTGTGAAAGTTAAAGCTTTAACTCAAAGCGCTAATTTTTTCTTCTCGACACGCTAAAAGTTACCGAATCCACAATTTCGACCCCTAAAAGTTACGACGAGCATTCTCGTCAGGTCAAGTATGGGAGTCCCCCCCTTCCCCGGGGCTTATCTCTATTAGGTTTTCCCTTCTATTCCATCTTGACCCCCTGGGGGAGGGGGGGTATTTGACAATTCCTATTTATGTTGCTAATACCAAACCTCTAAGCCAAAACAGGGCTTTCAAATCCCCTCATCAGGTTTACATTTTGGTGACTAAAGGTCCCAATCCATATTTTATAGGTGATGTTTGCAGCATTTTCTCTCTAGCCTGCCAGGGTGCGAAATAGCGGTGTGCCAAGTGCCAAATGGCAGTCCAAATTTAAGGAACTGGCATGCCAAAAAGTAGTTGGATTGCCAAACAAAAGGGTACATGGCAAGCCAAAATATTTTTGGATTGCCAAAACAAATTTTCATGGCACTCCAAATCTTTTCCTATTTCATGCCCTGCCTGCATAGCTGCTTTTCATAGGATGCAAAATGAGGAAAACAAAGAAAACAAAAAAATTAATGTATCACCAAACAGAATATTAAATAGTTTGCGTCAACTCTTGTAATTGAATTTCCCCGTGAATTTCATGCTGGTGGAGCTGGATTTGAAGTTGCTGCTGCATTTTCCAGAAAATTATTTGTAGTCAAAAATGACGTTAAAATGTTGTTGTTTTTTCTGGAAACCCAGGGGGGTACTGAACAGAAATTTTAGTGGGGGTGTGCCGCTGGTCCTCAAGAAACCTGACCCTGCTCTAAACTAGATTTAGCTTGGTTTTGATATCCTGTTCTAAACTGGATACCCATATTAAACCCGAAAATAGAATTATGCAAATTCAATACATGTCCATACGTCTCTCAAGAAATTTATTGCAACCTGAATTAAACTGTTTATAAGTGTTATGTACTTGTATACCCTGTTCCCAACATTACTTTTCTGATTTATGTACCCTGTTCTAAACTCGAAGGCGTGAAAACCATACCCTGGCCAGTGGCACATACCCGTATAGTCAATGTATGGGAGTACAATCCCCCCCCCCCCAGGTCCGGAAACAGGCTTCAAAATTGGGGTGCACATTATACATGGGTGCACATTATACACGGGTAAATACGATACTGTGTAAATTTACCCTAAGCTTGTATAATGCACACTTTTTTCTCAATTCGAAATGTGCATTATATTGTACATGGACCTTTCATGTTTTAATATGAAGTAATTTGGAGATTCTCTAATCGCTTTGAACAATTCTTGTCTTTATAATATGATTTAATTTGCTTTATAATTCTACATGGTCCATCAGCTGGTGGTATTACAAGATCCTAATGAAGATCAAGATGATATCCTTAGAGCCAACAGGTCACGAGAAAAGCAGTACGTGTTTGACATTGCCTTTGGTTCAAATGCAACCCAGGTATGTTACTACTGTATGTGCAGGGTCCTCAAGATTAAGTGCTGCACTCTCAAAGTGCCTGGAAAAGTTAACCCTGAATCTTTTGTACTAAAACCCAGCAAAAAGTAGCTGAAAACTAAACCAAAGCTCAACATTTGTTGTAGTACCTGAACAGAAGTGTGATGCGAAACAAATTAAGCATACATGTAACCAGTATTGATCTGCCATGTTAACAAGCTATGCAGACCTGTGATAATAGTGATTTTTGAAGGTATTTATTAAGTTTCCAATGTTCAGCAATTTCTGTTTTAGCAACATTTTTCTGCATTGCCGGTTTGCATGTATTAGGTACATTGTAACAACATAACAACTTGGGAGTAGGCCATTCTAGCAGCTGAGTGCAAATCGATCGACTGTGAACTTAAGGTTGACTGTGGTCCATCAATCAATCGACCAAGGTCGAGCGAGAATGGCCGATCGATCAGGCTTAATGCATTGAAAGCAAGACATCCGTGGTTGAGCATGGTCAAGCGTGGTTGAGTAAGGTCGACCATGGTCAACTATGATCGACCATGGTTGACTAAGATTGGCTGTGGGTTGAACGAGAACAGCCGATCAATCGGGCATAAGACTTCAAAAGCAAGATGACTGTGGTCGAGTATGGTCAAGATCGAGCATTGTCGACTATGATCAACCATGGTCGACTAAGATCAACTATGGTTAACTAAGGTCGACCATGGTTGAACTTTACCAATTGTTTGATCAAGCTGCCTAAACATCTCTCTTGAGGCAACTTCCTTCTAGTTTGGCACTTAGAAAAAAATCATGGCCAACTGCTGGCCAGGGTCTTCAAATTACTAGATGACTGGCATCAAAATCTGTGAGTGGCAGTTGGCCACGATTTTTTCAACTGTGTTATCCAGCAGTGTGCATGATTTAATTTAGAAATCAATACGCAACCATGGTCGACCACCATCGAGCATGGTCCACCATGACCGACCGTTATCGACGTTGGTCAATCAATTGCAATTTTGGTCGATCAATCAATGCTCAGCTGCTGGAGTGCCCTACTGTGACAGTTATAATATTATTGTAGAAGCAGGCATAAGCTTAATTAGTTCAGGTTGGTGAACAGCCTTCAGAGCTAGAGGTCCCCAGTTCAATCCTCATTGACTCCATGTCCAACCTCAGCCTTGACTTTCTTCTGAGGAAGGGGGCTAGGTGTGCACTGAGGGCCACAAGTTTATCAGCTAATTACTGTTGTGTGTTACCCTTGTTAAAAAAAAGTTGCTTTACCTTTCCTTTTTACCTCAAAATTGAAGGTAAGAGAATGAAGCAACTTTGATTCATGATTTCCCTGTCAGAGATTCAGCTGTTTATTTTAGATACAGGAAACAAGGTGCAGAACTAGAAATTGCAGACTGCGAAACAAAATGCAAGTAAATGCAAGCGGACATTGGTTTTTGGTTGGATTTATTTCATGTTTGTTCTATTCTTTGTAGTTAATGTTAGTTATTATTAAAAATAGTTATCTAGTAGTCTAATGTGCAAGTCAGTTCCAGCCACAAGCATCCCCCCCCCTTCCCCCAGGCATTTGAAAAACATTTGTCAAATGCCTGGCCCAGCAGGCAACTTTCGTTGGCGAATGCCCCAGTCCCCATTCCTACTATGACAGTCAAATGCCCAGCCCCATAGTCCATCAGACCAATATATACAAAAGTATTAGTTACCATTTTTTAATAAACATAATACTGTAACTGTTTCAGCTCAATAGAGCCGCATAAAACAGGTCACAAAAATACAGTAAATGAGTCGCTCCAACCAAACAAAGACAAAGCAAATTGTATTTATAGCTCTTTTATCCAGGTTGAAATGTGCTCTTCTAAATCCAAAATGACCCTTGACTTCTGAGCACTGTGAGAAATTATGACTGGATGTTGCAAAGCAAGTTTTTTCTGTTTGCAAATGCTCGGAGGCCAGACACTATTAACTACCAAATGCCTGGCTCCCTGGGACTCATTGTGTATCAAATGCCCAGGGTTTACCCTAGGGTGGGCGTTAGGGGGGTACTTATGGCTGGAATTTCAGGATTTGTACATAATTACATATTCCCAAGTTTGTATGCACATTTTTTACAATGTAAATAGTAATTAACTAATTGCCATTTGTAAGTGAGATTTTGACAATCTCAGGATTTCAAGGAGTTGTGCTTGCTGTTTGAGTCGAGTGTATAGACTTACAATAATTTGAAAGCAATTTCTCACCAGTATTAAGTAAGATCCCTGGCCCATACTCATTCGAAGTTTTCATTGCCAGGGGGATGTGTACGCTCAGACATCCAAAGTTCTTGTTGAAAAGGTCACATCAGGCTACAATGCCACTGTGTTTGCATATGGAGCGACAGGTACAGACATTGACACTAGATCAGTGATCATTGAGGTGCTTTTTCCCAGGTGATTTTTGTGCTGCAATCCGCAGCTACAATATCCAAGAAGAACAATTATTATAACTGGTTATTAATTATTGATGTTATTGTTAGTCTTGCATGTATATATGTTTAGCATCATGGTTCATAGCATTAGCTGTAGAATTTCTAGAACTTAAATCAATTGAAAAATTATAAACTAGTTTTACCCTCTGGGAACAGGAAAAGGTGGAAAGAGAAAACTTGTTTGTTTAGATAGGTTTCAGTTTTGAAATTTAAGTTGGTCTGCAGTTCTTCTTGAAGGGGTGGCAAATGGTAAATCCGAGACTCGCCGAGACGCTGAGACTGGCATTTTAAAATCTGAGACCGAAAAGCATATATGTGATCGACAGACACAAAGTCTGAGACTCCAAGACCCATTACTAGGCTGTGCAAGATTCCAAGACTTGGGTAGACTTTGCCGAGACTTCTCATTTTTCATAGGACCATTCACCACCCCTTCTTGAAGACCATGACTTGAAAAAGCTAAAATGTGCCATACAAATTTCCAATAAACTCTACATGTATAGCTAAAATTTGACGTCCAAATCCTTCCTCAGTTTTTCCTTTTCATCAGCAACCACTTCTAGAGGAGTAACACGATTTGTCCTCCAACTGTTACTTTTATTAGGTGCCGGTAAGACCTACACCATGCTGGGTACAGATAGAATGCCAGGAATAATGGGCTTGGCATTGAATGATCTGTTTACCGAGATGGACAGGACAAAAGATGAGATGACCTACAAAGTATCTATGTCGTATTTAGAGGTTAGTGTCTGATGATTTGAGATGTAGCTCCAAATTTGTATTTGTGACCAATGTTGCATATTTTAAAATCATGAAAACTTTGCTTAATTTATCTTTCCTGTAATTTTGCAGATTTACAATGAAATGATTCGAGATCTGTTGAATCCTTCATCCGGTTATCTTGAGTTGAGGGAAGATGCTAAAGGTGTCGTTGTTGCTGGGATCTCAGAAGTTGAGGCCAAAACTACAACTGAAGTAAGAATTGTAATCCTTGGAGAATCATGTCTGAAACACCGTAAAATGAAGGCATATCATATCAAGCTATTTGACATTTAGATGTAAACTTTAAATATATTTAGTTATTATAGATAAACTTGGAAATTATGGCTTACTGCAGTGCTTGCTGTTTGAGTCGAGTGATCCCTCTTGCTCACCATTGTTTGCACAAAATCAGTCTGAAGAGAGTGAATTAAATGAAGCAGCTCCTTACAAAATAATTGCTCACCTCATCAGAGAATGATGTACATGTTGTCATTTACATTGAATCGTCTTCCCTGAATTGGAAAATTTCTCATCTCAACAATTAACTACTAAGAATGTCAATATACAGTCATGATATAATGTATGGCCTTTGTCATTGCTGAACATTCAAGTTTACTTATTGCTAATGTTTGGCTAAAATCACAGAAAAGCTTCTATTTATACAATGCTGCATGTGTTCTCTTAGATAAATACCCACTTGTCACATGCTTGCAAGTGTTGCGTGTTGCTTGCTTTTTCTTTTTTGGAAAAATCTGATCATGTCTGAGTCTGTGTTCACCAATTAATATTTTGGTTGAACATATTATGGCCATTGATTTAAAGGGAAAATTGCTCACCTAAATTACTCGTGGTGAGCTATTTTTCGCTCACCAAGAATTTCAAATGGCAAGCACTGATTTTGTGCTTAAAATGAAGCAGCTGAATTATTAAAAAGCCCCTCACTCCTAATGGAATTTCTTCAAAATGGTCTGACACTGCTCACAAGGCTGACAATGGAAACTTTTAATGTTCCTGGTCATGAAAATAATGTGATCACAAATACATTGTACTCACAAGGCGAACAGTTATTAAATTAATACCGTCCACCTTTTATTTGTCTACTCACTAGATGGTGTTGTTTTGCATGGCACTGAACGTTTATGAATTAATCTACTTTGTTGTCTCTCAGTTAATGAGCATGCTAATGATGGGGAACAAACAGAGAACTTGTGAACCAACAGCAGCAAACAAGACATCCTCCAGGTCTCATGCTGTATTGCAGGTTGGTACTAAAAGTTGATAGGTAAAAAACCCTTAAAAGATATATGCCAATTCCTATTAAACCTCAGTCTGTACAGTGTACCAAGCAGACTGTCCAACCTTTGAACTGTGTTTCACTGGAACATGGACTTTACTAGTTACATGAGGACATATCCTAGGCATTCTAGGGTGATATGGGGGCATACTCTCCCAAAAAGTTGGAATTTTTCAATCTCTCAAATAGAATTTCCTGCGTTTTGAAGGCACTTTTGATCAGTTGGAGCAGCACTTTTAATCGCAATTCAGCAAGATAAAAATGGTCATTTTTTTTGTAAAATCTGGGAGTCTTGTACAGTATGGAAACTTTTGGATTTACATGATGAAATAGCTCTAGAAATGTGCAGGAAACTCTTGATACCGGTAGTAGGTACGCCCCAGGGGCCCCACTCACAAATTTTGATCATGATGGGGGGGGGAAGAGGGGGGGAAGGGTCCGGCAGAGGTTCATATTTTATACCCAAAAAAATCACAACTTCAGAATTTGTCACTACTTTTTTAGCATACCCAAAAAAATCCCTTGGTTCTTTTTTCACAACCCCCCAAAAACTCACTTTGGGCCAAAATTTTAGACCCCAAAAAAATCACTCGGAGCCCCCCCTCCCATTGTTAAAATATGTGAGTGGGGCCCCTGGGAAGTACGAAGGGAATTTGATTTGAGACATGGTCAATAGATGACCTGTAAAGTTTCTTTCGCAAATCAGGACTTTTGTTGTCCCGACCTGCAGTTGATTGGGAAATGGAAAAATTACTTCAAATTGAGAATGACCCAATGAGATCAGGATGTTTGGACAGTCCTTTGTAAAACAAATTGTTACTCATTACATGTAATGATAATAATTATATATATAAATAAAGTTGGCACAAGATATAATTCTGATTCTAATTTGTGCTTGCATGTTTAACAGGTGACAGTGAAGCAGAAGAGTCGAGTCAAGAATGTGATGCAAGAGATAAAAATTGGCAAGCTGTTCATGATTGACCTGGCTGGATCAGAGCGGGCTGCACAAACCAAGGTTTTTAGTTCACTTATCTGATTGCATGACTGCTTAGGAGCATTTGTGGAAGCCTGGGGTGTCGAGCATGGTATAAGAGGACATCAGTATTATAATTAATATAATGTATTAGGTGATCATATAAATTATGTCAGAGCTGGTAGGAGATGGTACCAGTTTGTATAGGATTCAGATGGTATATAGGAGTCATTCACAGACCTACAGGTATACATGTATATTGAAAATAATTGAATATATACTAGTAGGTGATGGCATTGGAGATGGTACATGTAGATGTGATGGTATAGAAGGGGTGGTGAATGGTAAATCCGAGACTTGCTGAGATGCAGAGACTGGCATTTTAAAATCTGAGCCTGAGATGAAAAAGTGTAGCGACCTGATAGAAAAGCAAATATGTGACCAACAAACACTAAATCTGAAAGTCCGAGACCCATTAGTATGTTAATTGTGTGAGATTCCAAGACCTGGGTCGAATTTGCTGAGACTCTCGTTTTTCAGAGGACTATTCACCACCCCTTATAGATAGATTGTGTATGAAATGGTATAACTAGTAAGAGATAGACTAGTGTAAAAGAATCAAGATAAGTGATATAGAAGGTTACATTGGATGTGATATATATTATAATAGGAGATGATTGTGTTCAGGGTGCAAAATAGCAGTGTGCCAAGTGGCAGCACGGCAAAAAATATTTGGATAGGCAAACAAAAGGAGAAATTACAAGTCAAAATATTCTTGGATTGCCAAAACGAAAATCTGTTGGCACTCATGCCCTGGTATTGAGATGTTATATACAAATAGGAGATGGTGTTGGACTCGCAGACAGATTGTATGAGGTCAATATATATCATCGTAAGTATGCATGTAATACCATTGCAAATACTCACAATTTTCTACTGTATGTATTGTTTTAAGAACCGTGGGAAGAGGATGATTGAAGGAGCACACATTAACCGCTCTCTTCTGGCTCTTGGCAACTGCATCAATGCTTTGTGTAAGTGTGTCAGTGACAACAGGGCGGAGTGCTGCAAAATTTATCATTGCATGGGTTGCAATTAGCACTTTAACCAACCAATTAATTAAAATCTTTAACTCTAAAAGTTGTTTTAATGCATATGTGAGGTAATGACACTCTTTTAAATATAGTGAACAGTGGAAGACAGCGGATGGTTTCTCTTGCCTTCTCTGTTCCAAGGTTCTTGCTTGTTCTGCTGTTGTTAACTGCAAGCAATGTCCAATTTTACCAAAAATGAGTGAATGGATGAATGAGTTTCTTGCTTTCAGGACTGAGGAGTCTACCTTGCTATGTGTATATACCTGTTCTAGACTTGTCCCATTGTACTGTACTTTTTTTCTATATTTTGCATACCGTAAATGATCTATTAAACGCCCGGGGCGTTTATTTAATTTCCATACTAAAAGGGGGGGCATCTAATAGATACAAGGCATTTATTAGAAGGAGGCATTTATTTCTCATCTAAAGTAACGCATTCCAATCATTATCGCAACAAACTAACTGCACTATTAAACAGTAATAACTTTGAACAAGAGCAAGACACAATTTCTAAGCCCTTGATCCAGAGAGGACGTTAATAAATAAACTATTGATCGATGAAGTGGTTTATATGCTCTTTATAAGTTTATTCTTGGGAAGACATCAGTTATGGAAAAAATAATTTCTGGGATTTATGTAATAAAGGGGAGGGGGCGTCTATTAGATAGGGGCGTTTAATACAGAGGGGCGTTTAATCCCAAATTCTATTCAGAGGGGGGCGTCTATTAGATACGGGGCGTTTATTGGTAGCCGGGCGTTTATTAGATCATTTACGATATACTACCTAACTTACGAGCAGTTGAGTTTTGCAATTCGTAATTTGAGTTACCACTTACGAGTTTAGATGGCATGTAACTTCGTTAATACGCATCGGACACCCACATCTTATATATCAATGGAAAGCTTATGAAATTATCTAAATAAAGGTGAAAAATTGTTTAAACGCATTTGTTTGTAAACGATTGGGAGTATCATAATTCAAACTAACCCTTTCAATTCAAGACGTTATTCCGTGCTAGGTATGTCTTTAATTTTCTGCAGGCATTTGAAGAAAATATCACATTTGCAGCGTATAAAACTGCCCTGTTTGAGTTATAAATATAATTGGAGCGGAATTTGAAAATTCCCCAGTACGGTTTACATCTTCGGCTCCAAGTTGGACGGCATGAGGTTAACCCTAGAAGGCATAAGGTAAAAAAAGTTTTATTTCTTTAAATAGATTTCGCTTGAAAAACTCCTAAAAAATACTAAATCACTGATTACAACCCCTAAAAATACAGTAATCATCATTGTATATTGTTATCATCCAAATATAGGGAGTACACCCCTCGGGCTATACATTTAAGATACCAAAAAATTATGTTATTTCAATGTTTCTGCACATATTCTACCATTTTGAGAATTTGATTGAATTCTCATACAGAGTCTTGTAAATTGCTCGATCCCGGAGTTCCCATATAAAGACTTGTAAACTGCACTTGGTGCCTGTGTGGGATTACGTGTTTGTCTTCTTTGTGAGAATAACAACAGACTGTTGTCGACTGTTACAAAAGACATCGAATGTTTGGGAAAAGAGAAAATTGTGGCCACAATGTTCAGTGTTCGGGAAGCAGAAGTAGAAGGGGGAAGGATTAAGAATTTCTGTTTCTATGTTACTTTTAGTTTTAAAATATATAACTGATCTCTGTTACCAGGGCTCCACACAGGTTAAAAAATGTAGTATTTTTTGGCTAGTGAGAGGAAACATTTGCTGGCCAATCATCACAAGTTAGTCGCTATGATTATATTGCAAGCACATTTTTTCTCATGACATTATTAGCTCAACGCTCAGCCTGTTGGCAAAAGTCACAGCACATTGCATTTAAGTCGTTGAAGCAAAGCCATTAATTTGAACTCCACTTTCCAAGACTGAAGAAACCAGCAACTTTCTGCAGTATTCTACTTTTGCTTTTTTGCTTTATCTTGCACTAGGTCTTTTTTGTTTTGGCTGTTTTGTGAATCGCTTTTTGAACAGAAAAACTGGATAACACTATGGCCAACTGCTTTCTATCAAAATTGCTACCACCCAAGCGAGATTCTGTGACAAAAATTGTTGGAAAATTTAACTTTATTGAGCAAATAACATCATATTTTATAGAAAAATTGGAAAAGTTCAAAGTTTTTGAAAAATATCACGAATTTTTTATATACTCGCCAGCAGGCAAGTAATTTGCATCCGTTACTCGTCAGTGGAAAATTTTACTTGCATTTGCGAGTGATTTACTTGTTATGTGGAGCCCTGGTTACATCAAAGTTACTATCATAAACCTTCCAAAATTCAGTAAAAAAGGGTCAGCTTTGTTTCTTGTGATTTTTTTTTGTTTTAGAAGTCAGCTGATAATTTAAAAAATATGATTGATTCCTTTGTTCTTCTAACGAGTCAGGTGTAACACAACTGTTTCATACATTTGCTTCATTTGAATCATAAAAATAAATAAAGTAAATGTGCTGCTCGGAAAACTTAGTGCTTATAATAAACCGAGGGCATATACTCCATGCAAAAATGCCATTAATCCACCCGAGTTAAAAGCTGTAATACATGTAAACACTGCTAATTGATATTGAAGTAACACTATATGAACTAATAATGTCAATGCTAGTAATAAAATTAGATTATAGCCTGAACCCGGCTCAACCCTCAAAAGATTTAATGAGCATCTATAAAATTACAAACCAATATGGTCCATGGTTCATAGCGAGGTGCATTGATCATGGCATTTTGGCATTGAGTATACAGGGACTGTGGAGCTATTTTGAAAATGGGGGG
>JAOBRH011307923.1:0-12425 GCA_027575125.1 Umimayanthus parasiticus | reverse complement strand
ACACATATTTTTTTGTTTGGCTTTAATAATAGATATAACTGTAACTTTTGACAATAAATAATAATTATGTATTTTACCAAATTGCCATTAAACTTGTGCAGAGATCTGAAAGTAGTGTTAATAATTATTATAACTATAACAATATAGTTCTTATCAAGTCTATTATTAATATCTTTCTTACCAAGATATGGGAACACTTGTGCTTGACGTTGTTCATGGACCTGGCATGACCTTATTAGGAAGAGTCTTGATATCAGAAATTGGACAGCTTTCTGCAAGTAATCCAGTTCATGGGTAAGTGAAATCAAAAATTTCCCTCACCACCTTTTCTCATTCAAGTCATCTTCAAAAAAATTCAAAGTTTTTGTTACACTTCATCAACTATGGTTACTACCGGTGTGCTGCTGTACGTTCTTTAAATGAAAAACGAGAGATCAGTGTAATTAATATGGTGTAATTGTGCAGAAATTTTGATAAAGGATAAGCTCCCCCTTATATAAATAAATAATAATTTAATAATTTAAAAATAATAATAATAATTTTAATTAATAAATAAACAACTTTATTTCCAGAGGGTGACACATGACAGTAAAACTGATAAACTAGTGGCTCTTAATGATGATGAATAAACTTGACTGTCACAGATGATTGTGGATTGGTTTGATTAATTACCTTGGTTTTTTTAGTACCGGTACACTTTTATGATGACAAACAAGACATCTAAGATAGTATTAGAACTAGAAGTTACCAATGGTAAATGGAATGATATAAGCTACTATAATTAAAAGTTAAAAAAGCAATGAAGTAAGATATCATAAGTGTAAAGTTTTAGGAAATATGAAAATCCCCCACAGACTTGTGACGCGTTATCTGATCCTATACATGTACTGTAATTTATTACTAATTAATTTGAAACCTTGTGACATGATCTCATATATTTGCTGTAATTTGTAATGGCTGATAATATTTTCAGTTGTTTTCTTTAGAGTGATCAAAAAATATCCTTCATAAATACTTTATTTTCCTAACTGTAAACTCAAAAACACAAAATAAAGAAAGTCAGATTGATAGAATTTACTCAACTTACACCTTTTGTGTTATCTTAAGTTGCCAGCTAGCAGAGGTCTCTTGATCATAGCAAGAGGGAAAAATGAGCTCACCTTAAGTGACCTCTGCTAGCAGGGAATCACCTCTCGCTCTGCTTTGTTAAACTTCATGCAGCTTTCATATATATGTTTCCACCCTCATGTTCCATCTGACAAACATCGCTCTTCTTGCCACTATAAATCCACTGTGCCTATTACAGTGTCTTTCATAATTTTCTTGAGTCTGGCAGTTGTCTTTGATCCCAATCCAGTCTCATCCATTATTGCTTTCTTGCAGCAGTTACAATATTCTCTGCCAAAAGCATGCGGTCACACCCATAGGTAACTACATGTATAGATTGCCTACTGCTCACCAATGTACTGTGTGTGTACAAAGTTATCAATCGGCAGCTAGCGAGCCAGCCAGCCAGCCAGTCCAAAAATTGACTTTGGAACTGGCATGGATATTTCAGTTGTGCCAAACCCTACTCGTCCAGATTGACCACAGGAAACCTGTCGCAATTAGAGTAATGATACTTGTTCTCTACCTTCCAGGTTTTTTCCTGTTACATCTGTTGGTATGACAGCAAAGAAAATTGCAGACCTCTATGTTGCCATCAAGTTTGAGTCAGTGTCAGGTACATATTGCTATAGATCAAAAAGATCTAAATTGTACAATTTGTACTTATATTGACACCTTAAGTTTGTATTAATTTTCTTCTTATATACATGTAGGTACTAAATGAAACTCATAATTTTATGTTTGTTAGACTTTTTTTCATTTAGGTTTGGTGAAACTCATATCTTTCCTTTATAAATATTATTTTGTTCAGAAATGGTCCATGTTTAATGTGTGTCTAGATCTATCAAGTTATGAATGAACACGGCAAGTTTGGAGAGCATGAGTCAGCATTTGAGTGGCACATTTAGGCAAAACCGACTGCTTCTCTAGCTTCTCAAGTGCTCTAGCTCCCAACTTCCCAAGTGCATCCAATATAACACACAACTAAAGGCCCGTTTACACCAGCAACTTTTGATGTAATTTTTGTCATGATTTTGGTGTGCACGCCTGCTCTGCAACTTCAAATTGCGTGTGTAAACCTCCTGCAAATTCAGTGCAATTTAAGTGCAATTTCAACGCAATTTTAATGCGATGTCATTGCAATTTATATGAAACATGGTGGTTTTGAGCAACAGTGTTGGCAACAGAGCATGGGCACACAGCTTGTAAACACAGATATAACACTGAGACGAAGGGGATGTAACATAATGTGTTGCAATTATCTTTTATCTTTTGTTTTTACATTTGTTTGCTCCAAATTGCTCTACTTAACTTTTTGTCTTTTTTCAGCAGTTTCCATGCTTGATATGATTTGCAGAGCATTAGCTTGTAAACAATTGTCTGCACAGAAAAATGACCCACTGGCACCCCACTGATATGCCCTTTTTGCCACATTTTTCTGAAAAATCGCAGCCAAGTTGCATCAAGTTTGGAGCATGTTTGAAACATTGCAAATTTTCTCGCACTGAAATTGCATTGAAGTTGTAGGTATTTTGCACGCATGATTTGAAGTTGCAGAGTGGGTGCAACAAAGATTGCACCGAAAACCGTGACAAAAATTGCTAGTGTAAACGGGCCTTTAGAACATTGCCACTACCTCTTTATTCAGTATTTAATAGAAAAATACACATAATCTGAGAAAGTACAGAATTATCTTGAGTCGTTCTGAGTGTTTTTAGCATTAGCCCTTCGTCAGAGCAGACGTTGTTTCAGTCAATTTAGAAACAATTACTATTAAAGCATATGGCAAGGTCCAGGCCGAGTTGGGTTGTTAATGCATCATCTTGTTTGAGTATTGAATGTACATTCGTCTTTTGAAAGATTAATGCTCTTAAAAGTTTGAAAGTTCATAATTACAACACAAGACTTTCCTCGAGTTCAGCTTACTATATACTCCTGCTATACGTACCAATTATGGAAAGTTTAGTTTGAGATATCAAGGACCACTTACGTGGAATTCCATCAATCATAATACAAAAGAAATTAATCACTGCAAAATTTTTAAACAGAAAATCAAGGCACAGTTTCTTAAAACTTACATCAGTTCTAAAATTTGTGTCCCCCAAAACTATAAGAGACACTATCAAACTCTTGTCTTTGCATCACGCTGGCTCATTTCTTAATATGCTTTGTGTGTGTGTGTGTGTGTTTGTGTATTCTCTAATAATCCCTAATAACTTTCTTCTTTCGACCGCTAATACATTTTCAAAGTACTGTAAATGGGACTCCAGACTCAATTAGTCTTTACTACATCTGGAGTCCTAGCACTCGTACTTTTTCAGTTTAAAACTTTGTAAATATTAATTGCAAAGCAAGTGTAAATAAAAATATTGTTGTTGTTGTTGTCTTAGATGTAACATGGTTTAATAGTGGATAACGATGACCATATACTAATGAACAAAATGAAGATACACAAAATGCCTATGTGAGTCATGTTACATTACTTCTGGAGTTGATAGGCTGCTTTCATCAAGTTTCAAACTTATGTTGATGCATATTGCAAGAAAGTAGGGTGGCGAGCCCACTGTTTCAAGTCATATACACCAAAATATATCAAGCTGTTGGTATTTTTTGTCTTTTATTGTAAACTTGTGCCAAAGGCAACCAGACAAGGATTCTGCTCCGTTCTTTTATTATTATTTTTTTGGGGGGGGAGGGGAAGGGGTAGCAATTGTAAGATAAGATAAGACAGTTTTTATAACGGCATATTATTGATTTTGGTGGACATTATATTATTATTCTATCAGATGTCAGAAATTGATAAAATTCCCACACAAAATCGGCAGAAATATGATATCTCAGCTCCAGACACAACATACTGTAAACATATGATTTGGAAATTTCCAGTCAGAACATTGCTTACAAAGTCGATAAGACTTGCAGTCTGTTTGTCTGCCAAAATTTTCAGTTGTTTAGATTGCTTTGAAAACCTAAAATAGTTTAGTTTGATTATTTCAGCAGAAAATTATTTTGAAAAGTCTTTAAAGGATCCAGTGCTTTGCTTTCAGGAATTTACATGGATAGACAACTGAGCCGTTTCTGCACAGTTAACTGTGCAGTTCTTACATATGGAGCAAGGGTCAACTCATAGACTTGTTCTCTCAGTATCACAATGTCCGTTGCATACGTTACGTGAGATGAATTTGCTTTGGCATCACGGTAGCTGACAGTGGATAGGCCATCGGAATAACTTTTTTTTCTTTTTAACTTTTCATTCAAAATTAATAGAATATGAGGCACAAGTGTGGCTTTTTAAAAGCCTCTTGTTCAATTTCATCTCATGTTCAGTGCTTCACAAGATTGTAGATAGACATCACAAATGCAATGCTGCACAAATCTTACTGAAAAGCAGTCTGCCACCGATAACCTTTGGGTTTTATTAAATCAAGGCTTTGGATGTGGTGAAAATCATGCAAATGGTGAAAAAACATTGTTCTGAGTATTTTATATAAGCTCTGGATTGATTTAATAGAGAAGGTATGAAAATAAAACAAAATAATATGGCCAGAGTCTTTTTCAATGGTTGGGCGGGGAAACTAACAATTGGAAACTAATTCTTTTGTTTTCATTTGGCCTAATAGTTGATGTGATTGATATATTTTCATCACTTTGCTATAGCAACATACAACAGACTGTCGTCATCAGTTCCAACAGTGGACACAGTATTCACCAAAGGCAAGGCTGTTGATCAGGATGTCAGTGATTCAAGGCCTACACCTCCAACTCGTGTGTTCGGACCAGTTTCACCTGTCACTCATCCAAAATATGCAAAGGATGGCGACCCCTTTCAATCACCTGCTCCTGTCAAGGTTAGTGGGATATCTGGATAGTTAAATGTAAAGATTATGTTATAAGGTCATTGTAAATATAATAGTTACAGACATAATTGGTTGACACGAAGTCCTATTACAAATTTCTTATAAGAATTAAAATTTCCGAAAATGAAAAAAAACATAAACAAAGAAGTTGTATTTTGTTTCAAAGACTGTTGCTGTTAAAGCAAAATATTCCCCATTTTGGCCACAGTTTCTCAAAGGTTGGTTGCTGCTATTCATAGTATTTATTTCCTTGTTTCCGATTGGTCAATCGGCCAGGAACTCGGACTGTGATTGGTTTATTCAACTGTCCGATATCATGTGTACAATAACATTTTGTTATTGAACACCGTCCGATAAATGATTTTGTTATCAGATTAAGAAAAAATAGAGTGGTGAATGAATCAATCAGATTTGTGGAAATCGTAATTTTTATAACAAAAGGAAGAAAAAGCTTAAATTTAAAATCTCAAATTGTGTTGGTGCAAATTCCTACATACATGTAACATTACATACTTCTTTGTTCTTAGGGGGTCACCTTCTCTAGTGCTTCACCTCAGAAACTGGAATATTCTGTGGAACACTCCACATCAGAGTCACGCAACCCACTCCACGGACGGTTGTCACCAGCCAGTAGCATAACAGCAGTACCTTCAACAGCACATAGTCCTAACGGTAATACTTACTACTTATTAACTGAGAATGAGGTTGGTA
Source organism: Umimayanthus parasiticus (assembly GCA_027575125.1). Lineage (NCBI taxonomy): Eukaryota > Metazoa > Cnidaria > Anthozoa > Zoantharia > Parazoanthidae > Umimayanthus > Umimayanthus parasiticus. Next base: position 6,750 of record JAOBRH011307923.1, on the reverse strand, counting down.
CAGAAAGCCGTATCAAACCAAGGCCTTGCTGTTTTGATCCAGCAATAACAAGGTCAATGCAAGGCTGAAGTTTGATATTCCTGTAAAACCAAGCACTTGAGGTTTAAAAGTATTTTAATATATCACACTTTTTCTAAAAATGACAATAACTCCATATAATTGGACATTTACTGTGCACATCCAGTTCTGCAAAGGCTGTTAACAATACTCCATGGGAAATCGAGACCGCCAGAAGCTCATTATGAGCTTCTGAGACCTCCCAAGAACCCATCAGAACATGCAAAGTGTCTTTGCCAAAAAATAATGTACAGTACACATTAGTATGTTCAGTTGTCAAACTTTCCTACTGACAAGGGTTATTAAAAAATTGGTTTGTTTTGTGGGGTCGACCAGTAGCTGCTAGAAGCGGCCTCTGATTTGCTCATCAAACAATAATGACAATAACGAACACCTTAAAACAATACACAACTAAACAAATACAAAAGAGTTGTTTTGTAGAGCGATCACAATAAAGAACAATGATGCTACATCCTTATTGGTTTCGTGCAATTGACATTAATTGATATGCAGGTTGTATGATGATGAATATTTCGTTTAGTTCTGAAGGGAAGTGGAAATATGACTGTGAGGGAAGCAAACCAAGAAGCTGCCAGGGAACCTTTCAGCAATGACAAGCAACAAACTGGAATGGGTGTGGATCTGATTGGGGAACTGCTTGACAAAGGGCATCGCCTGAGGCAAGCAATGGCTGTAACATCACAGGACGAGGATAATGAGCATTTGCTACCAACTCACATTGAATCAAGGTGTACTATATTGAATATCAATCATTCTGTCAATCAGTTAATTAATCAATTTATCAACCTTCAGTGATCTTTACTTATGCTCAGTATTGTACATGCTAGCCTAACAAAATGAGAAAAATACACCGCAACGAGCATAGCGTAGTTACGTTTATGAAAATTGAGTATAGTCAAAATATTTGGCAGATATATTTGAAATACAATCTTTCACAAAAGGAGAAAAATACACAGTGTGCGTTGCGAAGCTACGTGTACATGAAATTGAGTTTATATCTATAATGCCCTTATACCCCTGGCCTTATGCATGTAATTTGTATTCCCGATACTAAAGTCCATGACACAATACAACACATTTTGTAGTGATAGTTCAGGTCCACGGACCGTGTATTTCTCAGGAACAATGCATGTATAATGGTACAATTGGCAAGTGGAGCCCACGCTATGCAAATACAACTAACTCTGAATTAAAATGAATAGTTTGTGAACCAGAATCACATTGAACTGACTCTGTCCGTTGACAACCTGCAGTGTAATATATTTTATTTATTTTATATATACTGTACCTTATTACATGAAATTTTTGTGACACATTAATTTAGTGATTTTAAAAAATTCTTATTTTGTGGCACTTTGATTTAGCGATGTTTTGTAAATTTTGGAACGTATTATAGTCATTTAATTTTCGTGATTTCACAAACTGAACTTTGGTGAATTAAAGTAGTCACAATGGACTGTGTGTGAAACTGACCAGATAGCGGAATTTCATATTATACTCACTCGGTTAATTTAGTGACGATTTAAATTTAGCAACGCTCTATTTCAGTGCATTCATTTTAATTTAGCCATTTTTGGAAAAATCGTTAAATTCGCTACATTAAAGTGTGGCCAAAATTTCAAAGGTAGCACCATTAGCATAACAAAAGTCTCGTCCATATGTAAGAAATATGAGAATGGAATTTCACTCCCAGTTCATTACACTGATTGTCCACTACAGTGGAACCCCGATTTAACGATCTTCGGTATAACGATATTCTCCGTAAAAGCGATCAACATATGACTATGTTCTTATTTACCCAGCCATGTTCCCCCTGGTGGTTTACTGAGGGAAATCCTAAACAAGGACAACAGGAGAAAGAGACTGATGTATCCTGACGAGAAAGATGAGAGTACATTGGACGACCCACTCCCACAACTAGAGGGCAAAGCCGTTGACCTATTATTAGGAGAGGAGATATCTTACATTGACAGATCGTCTCTCTCCTCTCCTGATGACAGCGTAGATAGTGAACCAGATGATCCCCTTCATGACGAGTCCTTGCTGAAGGATTTGTTCTATACAACCCGAGTAAGTGCTTAATGATGAACTGTAAAATATTGCCTATTCTTCCGTTGATGGAAGTGCTAATCAGGTGACGGTAGTTGACCAATTACCGACAATTGTTGTCGTGAGATGAGAGCACAGTTAGTGAAACCAGCGATCCTGTTGTTATTGAAGTTTCTGCACCCTTTGAGTAGTATTGTAGACAGTTATTTCCCCACTTTCCTGTGTCAGAATTTTGATGTCGGATGTCACAGAAAATACTGTTTAAACATCTCACTCCTCTCCTGAACGATAGTAAACTCTTCCATTTATTTTCTAAAAGATTGTCATGGAAGGAACAGCTTTATTTAGCTCTCCTCCTTTGATAGAAGTATTACTTAGGAAACATGACACTCTTCCATGTAATACAAGTCAACACTGCACTGCATCACATCCACCACGCTCTTTTCTTCAGTTATTTCAGGATACAATTTGAATTCAAGAAAAAGAGGCAATGTATACAACTATTTCAAAAAAAGTTGTCATAGTCAATAGTCGATACTGGAACCGAAAGGAACTGTGGGGTTCAAGCAGCACAGGTAATTTATTACTGTTAGCATCGACTTTGCATAATATAGAGTGCAGGTTCATCATAATGCCATGGCCATACAGCAACAACCTTCACTGGCGCGTTATCACTCATTATGACTATACCCAAGGTTCCTTTCAGTTCCAGTATCGACTACTGACTTTGACAACCTTTTGTAAAATAGCTGTAAATGGCCTTCTCACGCAGTTTTTAAGTATTTAAACTAAAACAGCATATACTTCGATCTCACTTGTTATCATTGGTAACCATTGGTAAAAATAGTCCCTACATGTTCACAACCTCGTCACACTGTGCGTTATTCTTACAAAGTTTCCTTTTAAGGGAATTGCTGAGAGTGATTCAGAAAATACCATTAGTACTGATGATGATACAATTGATGCCCCTGTGACACCTGTTGAGGATGAAGACACTGAGGTACCATGTGTTCTCTGTCCCTTTTTTTTCTCATTTTAAATATCCGAAACTCTGACATTTTGCAAGTACCCAAACCAAGAACCTATTATCTTAAATGTAGTTTTGGGTATTCTGGAGCTGTTCTTTGGTTCTTTACAAGCTTTAGGAAGGGTATAAATGACTTTTATTCATCAACGAGCACCCACACGGCAAACACGTGTTTATGTATCGGCCAGTTTCTTACGTTTTTACACTAGGCAGCTTCGAAAATTACAACTGACGTTTGAAGATTAAACTGATATTTTTGGAAGTTATATCAGCAATTTTGAAATCAAGAAAGCTCTTCTGAAAACGAAGCTCAATATTCGAAGTAAACAAAATGTTGAGATGTTGTTGGCAGTGACTCCACATTGCATTCAATGTTCCTCCTTTAGTCTCGTCTTTAGATTCATTGTTTAACCACAAAGTTTCAAAAATGTGTAAAGAAAATTGGACGGTGTATTGTGTGAACTCGATTATTCTTACTTAGTCAGTTTTTCTAACTTTTGTGTTTTAAAAGAGAAGTCAAGTTAGACCGAGGAAAAAAGCATCACGCGACACTACTCCAGTGAAAACCACAAGACAAGTACAGGCTTCAAGCCAGAGAGAAGGAAGGTTTGCTACTGGAGATGGTTCTTACGAGCAAAGTATTGACGAAGTATCCAGGGTCAATGAACCCATTCCAACCGATTTCAGATCCACAGGTAAGTGAATAATAGCTTAGTAACGGCGTGCCTGTCAGGTTACGTATTTTGATTACTATCAAGTTATGTTGCGTTTACCATACACACACTTCTGGTATTGATTTGTCGAGATGTCCTGTTAAATCAAGCTGCCTGATTCTCTCTTTATACAGGGTTCATACGGTTATGAAAAGTCATGGAATTTGAAAATACATTTTCCAGGCCTGGAAAAGTCATGGATTTTAGAAAATATGGCCGAGGTTATGGAAAAGTAATAAAATTTCATTTTTTGGTCAAAAAATTTCATGCTGTTTGAAAACTGGAAACATTCTCTTGTCATTAAGCAAAAGGCTGGATTTTCAGCATTTCTTAGTCATGGAAAATTTAAATTGGTCATGGAAAAGTCGTAGAAAAGTCATTGAATTTTATTGCCCAATTTCTGTGTGAACCCTGTTATAATTAAGACTGTTTTTAGTACTCACAAAATAGTGTTTTGAATTGAACAAAATGTAGGTATTACAGGTTTCCCACAGGGTCTTAAAAAGCCTTATTTTTTATTTCTAAGGTCTTGAAAGTGTCTTAAATTTGCCAAGTTTTAGTCTTGAGGTCTTGAAAGGTCTTAGATTTTGTTCAAAACAAATTATTGTTTTTCATGGTCAAAGTCTGAAGCTTGTTTTCATTTAAAAGGGTCTTGTTTACTTTCTTTAAGTTGGCCCGTATTGTAACTTTTGAATGAAAGATTGAAGGGAAATTAGGTCTTAGGTTTTCCAAATTCGGATCTTAAAAAGTCTTTAAAAGGTCTTAAATTTTGTGAGTTGCTAGCTGCAGGAACCCTGAATAACGACAGTAGTAAGTATACTCTCCAATAGGTAATTCAGGAATGTGAAGAATGTGTGACGTCATAGAAAACTGTGAGTTGTTAGCTGCAGGAACCCTGAATAACGACAGTAGTAGTTATACCTCCCAATAGGTAATTCAGGAATGTGAAGAGTATGTGACGGCATAGAAAACCGTGATTTGTTAGCTGCAGGAACCAAATTTCTTCATCTTGCTTGTAAAGTAATGTTCTTTTTGAGAGAATGGCTTCTTTATGTAGGTTGGCTGCTTTTCGACCTTGGGTGTGGTCAAACCATGTTTTATTGAAAACTCAACAAAACGAGAGCAACTATATATAGGCTTTGAACAAGAAGCCATGGGAATCAGTCAGCAAAACAGTATAAAGATAGGATAAGTTTTTACCGTTAATAATTAATATAACAAACAGGAAAGCAAAGAAAACAAATTACAGCTGAACTGAAAGTGTGAAAGTCGCGATCACTGTTATGGTGATTTTAAATACTTATAGACTTGACGAATGGGGCCGAGGTTTCAGTGGTTATGGGAATTACCGTCCCTAAATTGAATTCATTTTCAAGGTAAAAAAATGAGACATTATGAGAAGGCCCTTTAATACAGGTTGAAAACAACAGAAAACCTTACTTGGAACTACATGAAGGTAGACATAGCTGCTTTACAGAAGTGGTCACTCAGTGGAGGGGAAGTTTACTGTTAATAACAGTAAAAGACAGAAAAAATGATTTTAAAAAGTGACCATTTGTTAGAGGGCGACCAATTGATTTGACTATGTCTTAATACATGTTCAAATTTAGTTTAGGCTTTTTAGGTTAAATTCGCCATTAAAAAATGTCCTAGAAAACGGCGTTACTCTATTTGCACATCTAAACCGTGTCTTTTACCACAGCTGGAGCGCAGACAGAGTATTCTGGTGTCCAGTCAAAAGCTACAAGTCCAACGCGCTCGGCAGACTTTGTAGACAGTCTTGGGGTAGAAAAATTGACTGCTCTTGGAAGAGTTAACTCTGCCCGAGTGGAGCTTGACAATTTTGCTTTCATTCGTTCAGATGTGGCACAGTCAGAACCACCATCGGCAGGGTGAGTTTTTCTATTGCAGTCAAATTATTAATTACGATATACACTTATTTCAAAAAAGGTTGACCTGGTGCAATAGTGAATACCATGACCGAAAGGAATTGTGGGTCTTCAAAAAGTTCCAATATAATCAAGCTACTACCTTATGAAACTTAAATTCTAGGCTAATCAGGTAATTAGTTGTCACTTACGTCTAATCTACGTATTTATTTTTCAGCAAACTTCTTCTATTCTAAATTTATTACATCCCACAGCTCATTGCGGTCATGGTATTCACTATTGCTGCAGGTCAACCTTTTTTGAATTAGGTGTATGTTGTCATATTACAACTGAACGAGAGTGGTGGGGAGACATAAGCTTATATGACAGCAACCAGCATCACGTAAATTTGTATTTATAGACCACCTGAGCTACCGGTGATCCTGCAAACGTCAACCTTCATTTAAAATTTGTCCTAAACACCTTTGTTCAAATGTCGATACTGTCTATTCTTGTTAATTATGTTTTTTTCTCGAAAATTTTGGCTTTCCTTGTGAAAAAGGTTTAATATAAGGTTGAATTATGGCGAGGGTTTTCCATTTCGTTGTAGGTGGATATTAGGTGCTAAAACCTTGTAGGGGACTTTGTGTTCTCGTGCTCTATGTACTGTGTGCTTTGCACAGAATCAGAGAATAGACAAATACATAACAAAACTACTGTTAACTTGAGTTGTCGCAACGTTGTTTTCTTGACAGGACTTATTTCATTGAGTATCAGTTTCCTGTTGTGACGTCAGCAGAGGACAATGAAAGACATGTAGCCATGGCAACAGAACTCACCAGGGTTGCTTCTAAAAAGGTCTTAGGTCAAGGTAAGCATATTCGCTTTTAAAGATTCTGTCGTAGCTTCGTTCGCAATTAAGGGGGGATACAACTCGAATCGAAAATTCGGCACAATTACGTTGTAATCTGCTGATATCTCGGTTTCAATTTAAAAGAATCATCGAGAATTCGCA
>JAOBRH011305702.1:0-12434 GCA_027575125.1 Umimayanthus parasiticus | reverse complement strand
GGTTTAAATATGCCTGATATGACCATAATATGTAAATCATTGAAAGTCCTGTGGGTGAAGAGACTTTTAAACGATGATCCAAACCAATGGAAGGTAATACCAATACATTTTTTAAAAATGTCGGTGAAAGATTTCTCTTTAAATGCAATTACGACATTAAAAAGTATGGTCAGAGCTAACACAAAACACTCCTCAGACGGCAAACCAACTACGTAACGAATTGCTTTATAGATAAATACATACATTGCCATACATATCTACGTACGTACTTACATACATACATACATACATACATATATACATACATTCTAGTTATTCAATGCTTTCGAGTGGGATACCGTGGAATATTCCACGTGTCACTTGTATTTTCCGTATACACACGAGCCTTTAGGCGAGTGTGTATACGAAAAAAATACAAGTGGCATGTTCCACGGTATCCAACGAGAAAGTATTGCATAAGTACTTTATCCCATACCTAAATCTTCGGAAAACGTATGGAAATTTTGAGAAGAGCTCGGAAATCTCTACGTATTTCCGAAAACTTCAGAAACGCTTCAAACCCGTTTTTGAGGACCTTAAACGATTTATTAAACTTTTCGAAAACTTCGGGAACAGTTCAAAAGTGTTTTCATATGTTTATAAATTTTTAAAATTTTCGGAAAATCTTTGGAAATCTTCGAAAGTGTTCGGAAATATTCGGAAATTTCCGGAAACGCTTCAAAAGTAATTTTCAGATGTTTTTATGATTTTTTAAAACTTTCGGAAAATCTTCAGAAGTGTTGGGAAATATTCGGAAATTTCTGGAAAATGTCGGAAACGGTTCAAAAGTAAAGGCCCTGTTACACGAGGCAATTTTCTCTGCAACCTGCAACTCAACGCCATTGCGTAGCAAGTTGCAGAAGAAATTGTGCGTGTAACACCCCGTCTCTACAACTTGCAACGCAACGACAAATTGCGAACCAAGTTGCAGAAAAAGTTGAACAATCTTCTACTTTTCACAACGTTGCGAAGCCAGTTGCAGCGTGTAACATGTGCACTGCAACCTGCTTTGCAACATAGTGTCGCAATTATGGCGCAAGTGCGCTAAAGAGCCAATCAAGGTAAGTATTAACGTGAGCGCGCGCCCAAAAATTCCCGGGGAAAAATCCAATATGGCGGAAAGCAAGTTGACAGATAACCAGAAGGTGGAATTGTTAAATGCTCTAGAAGAATGGCCATATTTATGGAGAAGTGGGTCCAGCTGGACAAGACGAGAAAGACTGAAAGCAAGCAGAGAGTTGTGAAGTACCCACTGAACTTGACATCAGAATCCTTGAAGAAGACTCTGCACTCGCTGAGAACGTAGATGGTTAGTGACGTGATGAGAGCTCAAGAGCAGGAAAATTACGAGAGCCCACGCATGGAAATTTTATAAACACACGGTGTTTAAAAAGGAAGAAATCCTGAAGAGCCTCCAACAATCTCGCAGATAAAGAATTGGTTGCGAAAAGAGTTGCGAACGTTTGACATCTACCAGCAACTTGCAATGTTTCGTTGTCGTCAGCATTGCATCGCAGGTAGCAAAGAAAATTATCTCGTGTAACAGGGCCTTATTTTTTTTAGATGTTTTGTGCTTTTTTAAGATTTTCGAGAAATCTTCGTATGTGTTCGGAAATCTTCGGAGATTTTCGGAAACGGTTCAAAAGTAATTTTCAGATGTTTTTATTATTTTTAAAAGTTTTCGGAAAATCTTCGGAAGTTGTCGGAAATCTTCGGAAATTTTCCGGACGTGATCAGAAATGTTCGTAATGATTCGCAGGAGTTGAAGAGTTTCGGAGCTGGCTTTTGAGAAGACCTCAAATGGACCCCAGTAAAGTGTTGCGCGCAAGTAATGACGGGAAAGTAGAATGGAATATTACCCGTTGCATACCGCAGAAAATGCAACGGTAATCCTGTCCTCCGATTGGCTGTATTTTCAAGGCATGGGATAAATACATACATACTCTCAATCGTTTGTTGGTACAATTCAAACCAACTTAATTAATTTACATACAGTAGCATTCATTTACGCATTCTGCTAGACCAACAGAGATACGATCCAATCTGAACACTTGCCGACACATACTTTGCAATTGCTTTTGCCTTCGATATGAACAACAAGTTCATGGCTCAGTGGTCGAGAGTCTTAGCCAAACCAGTATAAGTGGTTCTCAATGATTTTTGTCTCAGACATTAAGTTGCGCTGTCAGTTAACAGTCCACAACAATGGCATTACCTTACTCTTATCGACAAGTGTGTGGGTTCTTTTGAGTCCCCTAATAGAACGACGAGACCAATGGCTCAACGTCCCTGTCCACGGACAGTGTGGCAAAAGAAGGTCGCCCAAAGTTCAACCCTTGACCAATCCATTGATGGAACCCGGGACCTACTGTAATGGCGATTGGTGTTGTTGTGGTTAGGAGAACGTGGGTCAGAAACGAATGAAAATATCTCATTATCGAGGGATTTATAGCGGATCGGACACAAGCACGAGGATGTAACAAGGTAAGAGAGGAAATATGATGTGAGCCTCGAGACGTATCTTGATTTGAGACAAAGAAGATGGCTCTCGTGGCGAAGTTATGATTCGATTCCCTGTGTATCGGGAGGCTTCAGTATTCTCGTGAATGTGCACTCTGATGTTGATGCGATACGGTTTAGAGATCTCCTTAATTCCATCACGTTAGTCCAACACGTGAATAAGCCGACCCATATTCATGGAGTCCAGGACACACCCTTAACCTTATCACCAGACAATCTGACGCTGTCATTGCTCAGCACCCTTGTGCTTAGAGATATTTTTCTGATTACGATGCTTTGATCTGCCGGTTAAACTGCACCACTAAAGCTACATGTACTTAAGGTAGAAATTAAACGTGTTGAATATGGGAAACGTAAATTTATCAACACTAATCAATTCATTGAGGATATCCGGAATTCTGCTTTCTGCCAGAATCCTCCTGATGACCTAAACATGTTGGTTGGTTGAGCACCACAATAAAACTTTGACAACTTTTCTAGAAAAGCATGCCCCAGTTCAGTCATGCATTATCAGTACTCGACGCCATGCCCCGTGGTTTAATGACGAAGTTATGATAGAGGGAAAGCCGAGAGATGACAGAGGGCCACTAGACTCCCCTCTCCTTTCTTGTCATCGACGATCTGAAGCAAATAATAGATACACTAGCAAGAGTATGTCAATTCTCAAGCACTTTGGTTGAACCTATTTGTGTGAACAACTATCACAAAGTTATTTAAAGGAAGTCATTGCAACACCTATTAGTGATCACAGTGGTGTTCCAAAACTTCCAGAACGCACTTATGAGACTAGATTTTTCAGAAACTACAACAAAGGTGAATTCCGAAATGATTTAAAGAATGTCCCATGGCATAATGTCGAAACAACAGAGTCGGTTGATGATGCAGTACTCCTTTGGGAACGTCTGTATTCAGAAGTTGCAGATCGTCATGCCCCGATAAAGAAAAAATATTTTAAAGGCCACAAAAGCCCCCTGGGTTACTACCAAGCTGCTAGAAATTCGTCGTAATCGTGACTATCACCTTCGCAATGCTCGCGCGTCAAACAGCCCATATCATTGGAATATGTATGAAACTCTGCAACTATTCAAATCACGAATGTCGACGTCTATTATCGGAACACTTTCGCAATTTGATTGAAGAAAGCAAACCTAACAGCAACCAGATGTGGAAAGCTCTTAAGCAAAAGTTTCCATTGAAAAACTGCTCTTAAGTTAAGGCAATCAAAGTTAAGAGAATATTTCTTCTCCACTCAAGAGAAATTACTGAAGTGCTGAACAAGCATTTTTTCACTATTGGGCAGAAACTTGCGAATGATCTGTGTGCGTCTTAGGAGAAGCAAGTTCCCCCTGAATCACGTATCAACTTAGTTTTTGACTCACCAGTTGCGTAGCCTTAAAACCGACAGGGCCATTGGACTCGACAGAATTAGTGCGAGACTTCTGAAGGACTCAGCAGGTATTATATCTCCAGTATTACAGTACTTGATCAATTTATCCATTGATCAGAACAGTTTCCCGAACAGCTGGAAATCAGCTAAAGTTGTAGCACTCTTCAGAAACGGTGACAGCAGTGACTGTGAGAATTATAGGCCCATTTCTATCCTTCCCACAGCAAGCAAGATTCTCGAACGTGCTTTTACTTGCAGTTTTATGCTCATTTGAAGAGCGAAAACTTCTTTTTGTGCACCAGTTTGGCTTCTGTCATTCGATGACCACGTCCCCCGCGCTGTTAGAATTTTGTGACAGTCCGCTGAACAACATGGATAGAGGAAACGTGTCCAGTGTTCTGTATCTTGACCTGAAGAAAGCGTTCGATACGGAAAACCATGCCATGCTGCTGAAGAAATTGACTGCGTTGGGTGTGGATTCAGATTCTCTACTTTGGTTTAAGTTGTACCTCTGTAATAGAACGCAGCGTACGGCTGTAGCCGAATCTACTTCTCATCCACATCGAATTACTGTACAACTGGAGTTCCGCAAGGATCAATTCTGGGTCCACTGCTTTTTCTAGCATACATCCATGACTTGCCTGATTGCTTACAACACACCCAAGCATCTATATTTGCTGATGTTACTGTTCTGTACTGTACAGCCCCAAGTTTGGGCGAATTAGAGGAGAAATTAAATGATGACCTTTCTCATGTCCAACTATGGCTGAACAAACGTAAATTAACTCTCAATGTTTCCAAGCCTAAATTCACATTATTCGGGGGTTCTATGTGTCTCAGTTTATTTGGAGGTATAACACTCAGGATTGAGGGGGAAGAGAAAACAAGTTAGAATTTCCGTCCTGTTAGCAACTTACAGTTTACATCAAAACTGATTAAAAAGCGATTGTAAATCAGGTTTGGGATCACATGGTGACCACTGAACAGACTGTTTCCAGAGTTTCAGTGTGCTTACAACAGCACCACAGTACGGAAGCGGCATTGCGAAAAGTTAAAGATAACTTACTAATGAACATGGATAAGGCACATGTGAGTCTACTAGTGCTGTTAGACTTAAGTGCAGCCTTTGATACAGTGGATCATAGTGTCGTACTCCAAGGGCTAGGCTTGATGTTTAGTGTCAGAGGCAAAGCGCTTTCCTGGTTTCAATCGTACTTGAAAGGAAGATCCCAACAGATATCAATAAATGGCATACTGTCAGAGAAATTTCAACTGGAATACGGGGTACCGCAAGGTTCCTGCCTTGGTCCCCTCCTATTTACTATCTACACAAGTGAGTTGCTAGAGATCTTCACGTTTCACCTACCATCTGTGCATGCATATGCAGACGGCACAGATATACTTGTTGCTTTTAGTCCAGCCGACAGCTCAAATGAAGAGGAAGCGGTGGCTACCATCGAAAACTGCATTTGTGTCATCCAAGCATGGATGGAGAAAAATAAGCTAATGCTGAATGATGACAAGACAGAGATTCTGTTAATTGGCACACAAAAACAGTTGTTGAAAGTATTCATCAATCGTATTAAGGTCGGAAAAGCAGGTGTTGCTCCAGTAAGAACAACCTGAAATTTAGGAACTTGGTTCCATTCGCAAATGGACGTGTCATCCCATATTACAACGACTTGTGGCAGTGCCTTTTTTTACTTATACAACATTGAAAAGTTTAATTTAAAATCTCTTAAAACTAAAATCATAAACGAATGTTTTATCAGTAAGACCACGCTACCACCTACAAGCAAAGAGGGTCTTACTTCCAAATTTGAAGTCCTGGATGAAGAATGGAAATATATATATTGCTTACCTAGGAAAACTAATGTTAATAAGAAAACCCAGGAATTTCATAATAGGATTCTTAATAATTATCTCAATACGAATGTTAGACTGAAAAAACTTGAAGTTATTAATGATGATACCTGTTCGTTCTGCAAACAAGCATCAGAGACACTAGAGCACTTACTTATAACATGCAAACACGCGCAAAAGTTCTGGAAAGACCTTTTAGGATGGTATCAACAGTTTTCCAAAGAAGAGATATCTGTCAACTTACGAACAATTGTATTAGGTTGGAGAACTGTTGATCAACCCATTTTAGATAGCTACATATTGCTTAGTGCCAAATCCTTCATCTACAAATGTAAGATTTCCTGCAAGTTACCAACATTAGAATATTTTTTAAAAGTCCTCGTTTCTTGGAGCGTTCTTGCTACTTTAACTACGAGAAAAATGAATCTTTCCTTTGTAAATGGTCAACGTTGAAAATTTAGCTTTCCCTGAATACTGATCCGCATATAATGCATGCACTAAGATTTATTACTGCGGGTTGCACACTGCACTTTACTCTGTATTTTTGTGCAATATATAAACGAAATATGTAAATTTTCGTATTTTTTTATAATATATAAAAGAAATATGTAAATCCTTGTATTTTTGTATAATATGTAATAAAAAATACTAACTGCAAAAAAAGACCAAAAAATATCAATAAATATGTTGATCAAAATGTGTCTGTTTTGTGTTCGACAAGTGTGGTAGGTTCTCTGGTGTTATTGCTAAAAAAATACTGAAAATAGAAAAAAAGAAAAACGTCTTCAGCGGTAGCTGATATGAACCATGAAATCGACTTTCATTGGACTGATAATAGTATTTTCAAAGTAAATTAAAGATTTTTAAAAATTACAATTTACAAAAGATTAGGAATATTAAATAAAGCTGACAAGAATGCGATAATTTGAGTTGGAGTATTGTTCTATTCTCATTTCATTGTTTGATTACTCGATCAGACAGCAGGTATAAAGATGCTCCCCAAAAAAATTAAAAATTCAATGCAAATCTTTAAGAATAAAGGTCAAATCGGAAATAAGTAAGTCAAAGTCCATCTGTTGTCATGATAGAGACAAACGCCTTTAAAGACAGCAACATCTCCAAATTATGGAGAGGAACCAAGATGTTGGGGCGAGTCACTAGTAACAACGAGTGGTACAACCAAATCCTAGGCGACAAAGCAGACTCGCTAGCACAATGCACAGAGGAAATTAATGAATACTTTATAGGCCTAACTGCAAAATTTGAACCTCTACCACTAACCGTCCCCGATGTCCGTGACTTATTCTTCTACAAAAGTCTTCTTGATGCCTACGATTTTCCTTTAAACAACTCTATATCCTTTGCTATTGGTAACACACAATCAGATACTAATCTGAATCTCCGCCCAAAATCCTTCCGTACTTCTCTTTTTAAAGATTCATTCTTTAATCGAATTGTACCCCTTTGGAACAACCTACCAGTCCTAATCAGGCAATCTCCCACTTTTTAAGTTTCAAAACAAACCTGTATAAATACTATTTTTGTAAACTTAACTCTGACTTCGATACCGATAGAATCAGAACCTGAAAGACTGTCTGCCCCCACTGCAGATCCATTAACAGTCTCCTTTGTTGTTAATTAATTAAATAATTAATTAATTAATTAATTAAAGTCTCGTTGTCCAGAACTTTCCAGTTAACAATTAGTTCAAGAGTGAAGCGTATAGAGCTTCCATTGTTTAATGTTTTGGATATTCTTAATGTCGAGAAGAAGTTGCCCAAGGTTAGATTAAGGGTGTGCTCGATTGACCCAATTCCGTCTATTCCGGAATAAGAATAAAATTTCAAAATTCTCCTGATTCGCAGAACAATCAAATATCTAGTTAAAAGTAATGACTGGGGCGAGAGATATAACTCAGTTGTATTTTTCTTCTAACTTTGCAGGAATTGTGGCAAATATGATTCTGTCTATTCCTATTCCGGAATAGAGTCAATCGAACGCACCCTAAGAGTGGCTTGTAGGTTCAGATTAGCTAGAATGGCGTTGTTTATGTTTTTTGTGTTTTTCCTTCGTGCACATCAAAGTATATAAAAATATATGGTTATAAGATGTGTACACGTGTTTAGTCAAATTTTTCATAGTTGACAGCCAACTGTCAGTCAGTCTGTTCAAGTAAATGCTGCAAGGTCACCACTAAATTAGCTGGCATTCATATGCAGAATGGACTGTACACTATAGTTTAAGGTGTACAATGATATATTATGTGTTATAAGACATAGAGGGGTTTAACTAAGATTTGTCATACCTATAGTTGTCATATCAAACTCTGGAGAAGTCATTGGAAAAACAAGGAAAAATCACATTCCTCGTGTTGGAGACTTCAATGAGGTACATGTAATACCTTTTTTGCTATGTAATACCATTAACTGGCTTCGAATAATCTATATAAAATATATCTGTGTGTGGAAGTATTCTAACTCTCTTTCACTGGTTACAGTCAACATACTACATGGAAGGAAACCTTGGACACCCTGTCTTCCAGACACAGTTTGGTGAGATGTCCGTGAGATTGTTGCAGTTGATTTAGTTCATATTAATTCAATGATTATGTGAATGTTCAGAGGTACACTGTATACTGCAGTATTCTCTATACTTTGCAAGCATTAAGAAATATAATATGCATCTAGTCGGTCTATCGAACATGTTTTCAAGGGGTATGTTGCCCAGGGGCGTGTTGCCATTGAGCCTAAGGCTTAGATTACGGTTGTTGTTGTTGTTGTTACATGTATTATTATTACTATTATTATTATTTTAATTGCAGTATAAAACGTCCCCCAATAGACCTACAGAGGGTGCAATTGTAGCTCAGTTACGATGCCTGTTTTCAAATATCTATAAGTAAAATTCATACATAACGCATCTTCCAGTTCATCGAGAGTAGCAAATTTAAACTGTACAAACAACTATGATGTCGCTAAAAAAATGAAACCAGTAACTGATCATCAGTAGGGTACCTAAAATGTGTGCAATACACATGTTTAACGGCTGTCACTATAAAAGTCTTCATGAAAGTTCTAAAATCACATCAAAATTTTAAAAGCTTGTTCAATGCTCAAAATTTGTGATAGGATCACTTTCTCCATCCACATCAGTACCAATCTGGATTACTGTCTGACAAGGTCTTTTATTGACTCTTCAAACACCACCAACCATCCCCCAAACACATTAATAATTATGTTAAACAGTCTCACCCCGTACCATGATATTGCTGTTTAAGCTCTCATCTCAAAGGACCATACTTGGCTGTCTTCTCGCGTCTTTAGTCATTTTCAATCTAAACCACTGTGACTCGCTTTCTTTCTTTGTTTACTACTCTCGCATCAGTTCTGTTTGCTCTCTTCCCAATGAGCTTTCAATTGGCTCTTTCATTCTCACCATTCAACTTATGAAACAGGTCAACAGCGGTAGGCATTGGCTCTGAGTGTAGGTAGTCAACACATATCCTGTTTGACTAGTCTCCCTTCTTCACAATCGTCACTGGTGATGCATACGGATAGTTGGATTCTCGGATGATATCCATTTTCATCATCTCATCAGTATCTTTCATACTGTAGGGTAGGGGGGTTGGTGTGGTGCACTATGAGGTTTGTTGTCCCCGGCGCTTCTTTAAACAGAGCGGAGTATTGTTGTGCCAAATCCATAAACTCTGTGAGCTGGGCCTCGTTAAGAGCAGGCGCCAAACTAACATCTGCAGTAGTTTGTTTAGCAATATACTCTCTAATCTCAACAAGCTCTTCATCGCCGTCTTTCTGGTTTTCGAGTTCCACAGTTTCGTCTGTTGCAGCTGCTACTGTGCTCTTGCTAATGGCAACTGCTGCACCGTTAACCTCTTCCAGTTTGTAGGAGACGCCCTCTCCTCTGATAACGAAAGATCCCATTTGATAAAAAGACAATATAAATAATCCTAATCCTAAAACTGACCATCCGTAAACAAACATACAATAGCGTATTGTTTAAGTGTCAGTTATTGTTACTGTTATTTAACAATTATCCCCCGAAGTGGAAGTGACTAACGGTGGATATTTACCGAGCCGCAGAGCGGCGAGGTAAATATCTAACGCTTGTCACCGACATTGAGGGGGATAATTGTTTTAGTATTTGCCCAGTCAGTGAATAGATATGGAGAATTTCAGTTTTAAATGCTCTAAAATAGTGAAAAATGTCTTGTATCTGAAAAAAAGCGCGCATACCGTCACGCATGAATGCCAAAAAGTAACTAGTGAGTAATTATTCACCGAAGTGGAGGTGAATATCCTGGGTTTCCACCAACACTGAGGTGAATAATAACGTTAGCATTTACCCAACCAGTGAATCAGTGAGAAACAGGCCTTTAAAAAAAACACCAAATCATTAAAAAAACAGTCGCGCGTGCTGTCACGATCGCTAATCAGTGAATATCCAGGATATTCACTGATTAGTGAACCAATCACAGCACGCGAAAAACACTATTCACTGGTTGGGTATATGCTAACAGTGGATATTTACTTTTTATTGTCCAATCAGAGCGCGCGTAAAGTACTTTTTACTTGTTTGGCAAATACTACTGTTCAATAGCCAATGCGAAATTTCAGTCTCAGCGTAGAGCTTTACTGGTTCGTAGTACTTCTTCAGCAGGTGAGCATGGTACACTTTGGTCTTGTCATTAACTTTGACTTTATATTCATTAATCACGGCTACGTCACTTGCTTGGTAGGCCCTGTTCCACTGCATCAATAGCTTGATATGATCTGTTGGTAGGTTGGTACAAGCACTTTGTCACCAGGCTGAAATTTCTTTCGGTCGTAATAGTGCTTGCCTCTACTGTGCTTTCCGCAACTCGCTGTACGCAGGTTCAAGTGTGCCCTCAAGCTTTTCCCGCTGCTCAATTACATACTGGTAGCTGTTCTTTACGTCGGTTTCTTCAATATTTTGTTTCTGCAGTTCTCTTAATATACACATGGGACCTCGCACAGCTCTTCCGTAAAGCAGTTCAAATGCAGAGAAACCGATCAACTCTTTGGGTACTTCACGATAGGCAAACAGTTGATAAATAATTGATTGATAAACCGGTGTCACTGTCTTGGCTGCTCGCTACACAAATGTCTCAGCATGGCCTTAAGGGTCCCTTTGAATTTCTCAGAAAGACCGTTACACATCGGATGATACGGTTTTATGTTCAACTGCTTTATGCTTGGCAAGTGAGTGACTTCTTTCATGCAATCAGACACAGACTGTGTGTCCAAATCACTAAGAATTTATACTGGAACTCCAAGACGTTACATGAGTTACAATGTCTGGCCACATCTTCTTGAATACCAGGCCAGTAGAATGCATTCAGAATCTTGTCAGTGATCTTTTTGACGCCCATATGGCCACCCGTAATAGAGTTGCGGCCCGCCATCTCCATTAATTGGCGTCTGAGGGGTTGTGGAACCATTACTTGCCCTATCAGCTTCCCACTGTTCACATTGGGGTGCTTGTGAACACAATTAAGGCCCCCATCTTTTATTGCAAATGATACTTCTCCTTGTCCTTTCACCTCGACGTCATCCTGGTCCCAGAATTTCTTCAGGATTTTATCCTCCTGTTGTATCTAAGCCGACTGCATGTCTCTGTTGACAACAGCATTTTCGTAACTACTTGGCATGGCTTTAAGTGGAGTATGTTCTCCATTGTTCTTTGCTTGGCCCCTTGTGGTGACGACACAAGCCACTTGCCAGGTTGGGTCTGGATCGTCAGCTGGTCGAGCACCTTTCCAAATAATGAGATCATATATGGCGTCAGAGAGACACTGAGCTTCGACTTCACCAGAGAGATAAGTAGAATTTACCATGATGCGCGCTATTGGAACTTTCCTTACTGCAATGTCTATTAAAAGCAGTCACCAATAAACTGTTTTTCTGACACAAGCTCTTTCGTGACCACCACGCTACTTCATCCATTGTTCCATAACACATCAGCTGTTTTTCCAGCTACCGGACTCTTTGCTATAGGCATCTTGGTCCTGGCTCCGGCTAAGGGTTGAATGCAAGCATTGCTTAGAAAATGGGATTTCTTTTCCATAGGCAAGCAGGAGCTGGTCGTCTTTGACTTCTGCTGTAGCTTGGGGAGGGAGATACTGTACTAGGCACCCTGCCCTTACCTGACCAGTGAGCCCGGCTTTCCTGCTTTACCCTGTGCCATTGGATTTTGGCAAGGAGATCTACAGTTTCTCGCTCCGTGACCTTGCTTGCCGCGAAAGAAGTACCATCTCGCTGAAGTAGATCAACAGTTTACGGTTCTCAACGATTACATTTAAAACACTGTACACTATATCCGGTTGTTTGTGGTTCAGCTTGCTTCTTCTTCTTCTTCTTCTTCTTCTTCTTGTTGAGCATTACACATTACACAGGATTACTAGAACTCACAATTCATCGGTTCATGGGCTCGAATCCTATCGATGCCTTATTTTTCAGACAAATACTTGCAACTACTTAAGTTGCAATTAAAACTGCTACGATCAATCCATAACTTTATTGCGTTCGACGTTAGGAGAACGCAATCCTAATCTGAAGTTGGATGGTCTCCCTGTGTTGTACATACCAAG
>JAOBRH011304591.1:0-12437 GCA_027575125.1 Umimayanthus parasiticus | reverse complement strand
CTGGGGAGAAAAAACAGCAAGTCGTTTAACAAACAAAAAATAATAAATAATAATAAAATACTAGTTTTGAAAGGAGTAATTAAAACGGTTAATCAGTTCATACCTGATCTCTGAACGGCAGACTAATAAATGAGGGAATATTTCGTGACCATTTGACGGACATAAACAGCAACCTCGCGGCAGATTCACACACAGACTCCGGGTTTGAATAGTACATGGGAACCGATATATCTGACTGCAGTCTCATTGGATTAGGTTCGATACCAAGGTCGAATTCACTCACGGGGACTGGGCACCCCTCCACGCATGGCTCAGCGGCCAATAGCGTGTTGATGAAGCCGGTTTGTGCGTGCGCATGCCCAGATGAAGTCAACTCGATTCGTTCTTGAGCTTCTTTCATCATCTTTTGCTTTCGTAGCGTGGAGCTTCTAGGCCCGCGTTCATGCTGCACAGCTGAAAGATTTCAAATCGATATGAGATGATTGTGTAGACTTGAAAATAAAATTGATATTGAGATATTTTGGGTATAACTATCAAAATTGATATGATAATTTTTCGTGATGTAAGCCAGAGGCCGGAATATTATAATTGTTTAGGTATACATAAATTGTAATTTAATAGCTTTCCTTGTATTTCAGTTAGACATACATACGCTGTAGTTAGTAGGCATTATGTAATGTAAGAGGTCCCGTCTGAAAAACACAATTTTGTGATGTCGGCAACCACAATAGAGATTGTTAATTAATGTTATTATTATTTTCAATCAGACAAAATCGTGAAAAGGAAGTTCAATTGACAAGTAGGTTGGGACAGAAATCACCATTCCGTGACAAAAGCAGCGGCCGGATTCGTCAAAGTACATTTTCGAAATGACGACAAGTTTTTCCAAATTGTGTTAGGGAAACAACACAAACTAATCAGATCGACTGCATGAAGATGAGAAAATCTGTTTGGACAGTGCAACCTTGAAAGAGCGCCTTTTAAAAGCCTCTGTTACAGAGCTTCTGTCTCCCTTTGTCTCTCTGTCTCCCTTTGCCTCTCTGTCTGTCTGTCTGTCTCTGTCTGTCTGTCTCTCCCTTTCTCTTTCTGTCAGTCTATATAAGAACTGTCTGTCTTTATCTGTCTGTTTGTCTCTCCATTTCCCTGTCTGTCTGTCTGTCTATCAGTCTGTATACCTGTCTATCTGTCTATGTGTCTGTCTGTCTGTCTGTCGTCTGTCTGTTTGTCTGTCCCTTTCTCTACTTGTCACTTGTATTTTCTTCGTATACACACTCACCTAAAGGCTCGTGTGTATACGGAAAATACAAGTGATGCGTGACATATTCCACGATATCCCACGGGAAAGCTTTGCATATCTAGTATGTACTGTACTGTACTGTACTGTACAAACACATCTGTTGCTGGGGCACCGTATCTTATCCAGATCATTGACTGAAATATTAATTCATTGCCTCTCGAGAAATCGTGGAAGATTTCAGGTTATAAAAGCGACTGAAAAGCTGCGGTAACCAATAACTATATGATTACAACATTTCCTGTAGTTCTGAGGATTTTAATACTGATATGATTGAACATTCCTCCTGTTATGCACTGTTCCATTGGTCCTCTTAAGTTATTTTAAGATATCTATGTACGAGTTTTAAATCAGGATATGATAAAACCCTATATACACAGCGTGGCCCATTCAGCTTATACTGGCGGTTGATATCGAGAAGGATTCTGTATCTAAAACCTTTTAATACAGATTTCGAATATACAAACTTCACAAACAAAAATGTTACACTGCTAAAAGTTAAATTTTAAAAAAATAAATACGTTTTATGCACAGAGGAAGAAAGTTTGCTCTAAGCGAGAAAAGGTTGCGATGTCATTCGTATTAATAAGGTTCAGGAACATTTTTATTGAGTGTCTTGCACCAGAAAAAATGAAAGTATTTTTTTGCCAAAATTTGATTTATATAACATTTGAAAGAGGAAGCTTTTTCTAACATCTTATATATACAATGCGTAAACTGGCAAGTCCGGAAGAGTATGAAGAAGAAAATGAAATTGAAATCGCTATTATTTGTCAGCTTTTAAGTTTACAAACCAGGAATAAATTGCCAAATTCACCCTGTGTGAAGTCGAAAGACTGACATAGAAATGCTAAAAGCTGAACCGAAAGTAAAAAAAGAATGTTTAGTGTTTTCATAGCGGTGGCTTTGTCTATTAGCCTCTTCGCACTAAAAACTCTGTTTTCAATTACTCTAAAGCGTATATTTTGATTCACTTTACAAGTTCTTTTGTTTCGCAAAGGACCTGACAATCCTTTCGAAGTGTGGCACTTTGTATAATATCGCTTTCTGTATATTTGATGTTTATATTAGGAGGCGCTAATTAGCTAATGTTACATACAATTTTTATTAACCTTTAATATTTTATTTGCTGTTATTCTTTGCACTGCGGGAGACTTACTCGCAATGTGCGGTCGGTATTTAATAACATATTAAATGTTTAAAGCGTTTTTGATTTCCATCTCTGTTTTTGTTAAAAAGCTGTGGGAATTCCTTTCATCCTCGAAATAGCTGGTTCAATATACTTTACTGCGAGTCTCTCCTAGTCACACGAAAATGGCGCTAGTTAACGCGTGTTTGAGCGCGCGCGCGTTTCATTTAAAAAATATATACAAACCTAATTTGGCACTGTTAAAAATGGTTTTATACCTCCTAATCTTGCAAATGTCCAATTGCCGAATTACAGTCAAAAACGACTCGACGCCTGAAAAGCCAACAAGTTTTAACGTCAACATATTTGAGGCAAAAAATCGGCATTTCATTTGAACTGGTTTTATGGGGCTATATATAAAGACGACAAAAAGCCGGGGATGGTAAATTACACTCAATAATGCACTGAGTGGGGGAACAAGCCAACAAGCATGACCTATTTAAAACTTCTGCTCAGATCAGTTCTAACAAATATTAATCTTAAAACAGGGACGCTGTATTTAGTAGTCATGAAAATTGTATCAAAAATTAAAAATAGTAAAAGTTTGATATTTTCGTGTAGTGGATTGAATTAAGAGAGAAATTTAGTTAACGTGACTCATTTTATTTATCAGATGAAGGCACGTTCAGTTATAAACGTATGATTGTCCGTTGTCATATACAACAGAAAGGAGCAGAGATTAATTGCGATCTGAATTGCGAAGATTGAGTTTGCAGCCCTAAATCAAACATTAAAAGGGGAATTGACAGAAGCACGCAAATCATGAAGCAAACTCCGAAAACGTGCCAAAAATATAAATGAAAAACAAAGAATTTTACGTGCAAGCTGAAAAAAATACACAGCATAGTGAAAGAACCTGTCTCGCTCAAAATCCTATTAGTATTAATTCTAAAGAAATTTACACCATATTTTTGACTGGAGCTGGGAGATATTTTAAAATCTATTTTTGCAGTACCTCTGATTTCAAAAAAGCTATTCAGATTCATTTTTATTTCTGCGCTATAAAATTGTCAGTGTTTATATGTTCAAAGGCTATTCCCAACCGAATGAACTGCTCTGTAAGTTTTGAAGCTGGTTACACGCGCCGCCTGAATGAAATTAACGGCTGTATATACATTCTTTTTGTAAGAACCTTTTTTTATAAGAACATGAGGCTGAAAAATGCCCAAAATATAAGAAGCGTGCTAGAACATACTGAGGTTGAGGAAAGGCGAAGAACTTTAATTTTGGAAACTACGCACGAACATGGAAGTAATTTGTGTTGTGCATTCATGAACAAGTTTGCTTTAAATCTTTTTTTATTTACTATCATATTTCTTTCTTGTAGACCAGGGTAGCAGCTGATTCAATAAAGTGTATCTGTGTTTCCGGTTGGTTTGTACGAACGGAATACCAACTGCACACCTAATACCAACATTTATCTTTAAAAACATTTGAGGCTGAAATCCTGGTTAAAATATTTAAGAACATTCAGCCTCCGAGCCCAAAAAATTAGACGTTCTTTATATTTAGAAAAAACAGTGCATCAAATCAACTGTTCTGTATACGATTTGAGGCTGGTTATACTTGAATGAAATTAAAGACTATCAGGATGTATACCTGTATTACTGCGTAGAACCGCCTGTTTTATACTAAAATCAAAATGAAATTGTATTTATTCCTCGCGATATTTTAGAAGCTGCTTTTAGCCCACAATCCTTCTTAATCGCCGAACTCGAGTGTGTTTTAGCATTTTAACATTTTCAGCACCAACTGATGTCCTTATAAAAAAATGTTTATATAGAAAAAAGATTGTAACTTCCAAATTTCCAACCACATGGAACGTTTTAACTGCAATCATTACTGTTGACTCACAGTTTGTCCATGCATACACTTGCTCTTGTTTTCCCTAAAACACCCATTTACTTTGAATTTGATCAGGCTAGAATGGTCAGTGAATGAAAACAACATTATCTCAACCTTGTTTTTTAGTTTTTTATGACAAACTTTGAACCATCAAGGAAACTAATTTCACGAAAAATGACTTTAAGCAAAGCGCTTTCTACAGTGAAATATTGTATTTTGACATATGGTTACCGCATTCAATGAATTCAGTTGTCGTTCAGTGTCAAAATTATTTTTCTTGTTGCAGCAGCAAATATTCGCTAGCTTCAAAACGACGAGTTCCATTTTTCTCATATGACACCAAATGAATCACATTTGGCGCACATTGAACAGAAAGCCAAGAAAAATTAAGTACAGCTTCAGTTTCATAGGAGTTTTCTCTATTTCAGTTTATTAACACCGATACTTACTTCACAAAATTGCCAAACTGTGGAATGTAATATAAACATTATTGATTCACAGTGTTTATCTTGAAAACGATTAGCTAAGAACTGTTACAGGAAGACTTACTCAGTTCTGAGGCAAACGGGGATGCGTGGGCGCTCTGTTAGGGCTAGTAGGAGTCACTTGCTCAGTTGAAATACATGCAGATAACTTTTTCGTCTTAATTCAAGATTACCTAAAAAGCCATTTTTCGTACCGGATCACACAAGTTAAAGTCAAGCCAATGTTAGCAAGCGCGCGGCTTTTTACTTAAAAGGTCTAATTTTTTGTTGACTCGTGCATGACATTTTATCAAACATTGGTGTAGAAAGCTGTACGCTCCCGGTTGATAAAAAAAAATATAATAAAGCTGAGAGCTTGGGTAGAAACATTTGAAAATGCTTTAGAAGTCATTCTTGACTTTAGAGAAGGTCTTTAGAAAGAAAGAAGGCGTGCAAAGCCAAACTAAAACAGTAAAGAAATACAAGCTTTTTATTCGTTTGGAGTCCGTATGTTTGACGTGTTGTCTTAAGGAGTTTGTATTGAGAATTAAAGGAAAGATTTATGGGGACGTTAATAAACCGTTGAAACATAACAAACTTGATTTTAAGAGTGCGCGCATTAGACTAGAATTTTAAAATATAACTAAAATTGCCATTGTTAGGACATGCTTGCGAAAAGTTGTTTTCGGAACACCGATAATATTTATTATGCAAAACTTATATGCATATATACTTCTTCGTCAAATGAGTTTTTAAAACTGATACTCTTAGACAGCGCCCTAAGGAAAAGTTTTTTAGAAAAAACGGATTGATATGTTTTAAAAATATCATTTTGGTATGTTTTGCGAATTTCATGGCTTTGGATTCTTTCAATTAGAAAATGAACTTTTTTTATTATAGATATTTTTTAAACATTGGCAAGTAGAGTTTTTCGTTTAATGACAGCCATTCTTTGCTTTCTTATCAACTTATCTTTGTTTTGGATCGCTAATGAGCTCACAAACCCTGTTCTGTATCAGCGAGATGAATAAATCAAGCATTGAGAAAATAAGCTTCAGCAATGGAGTTGACAAATCAATTGTAGAGCGGTTTATAGAATGTCTGTCAATTTCTTCAAACATGAAGTTGTTTAGCAAGAATTATATTGTAAAAGTCAGAATTATAAAAGCCGTTTACTTTTAAAAAACGCCTCAAGTTTCGTAGAACTGCGCTGGGAGAAACTCAAAACCCGTAATATTTCATTAAAACTGAAGCAATTCGCGAACGCAAACTGTGTAACTATGATTTTTTTGTTCAGTCATTACAATATCTGTCTGCATAAACTAAACAGAAAAAAGCGAATAGGTCAAGTCAAAACCCCAAATTTCGAACTCAAATAGAACATGAATCTTAACTTTCGTTTTATTTTTGTTGGTCGCGAGCGTTTAGTACAATAGTAGCGTATATGTGTCATTGCGGAAATTACAGTTGCATTTGAGGGACAAAGCTGAATTTCTTTGATATGCTTAGAAAATGTCAAAGTTGTGGGACCTTCCATTTGCTTAGCACCGCCTCGGAAATTAACTGATACGAACTTGCGAAATTTCAAAGATAAAAAGGTGTTAATTGTACAGAAACGCGCCTTTGTAAATGAGACGTTGTCACCCGGACTGCAAAGACTTGTTTTGAAATTCTTGATTTTTCTAAATGCAAGCCAGGCGATATTTCGAACTGGTTACACCTTAAATATCAGTCGCATAATATAATATTAATAATTCAGAAAACAGCCTTCCACAAGCCGAAATCATTCTTCACAATGAGTTTCCCAGATGTTAGATCAAAAAAAGAAAAAACTCACTCATAACAATGACAACTGAAGTTCTTCCCTTTGATTCCTGGCTTTGCAACCCTCAAGGAGTAAAATAATTTAAATGGGTGAAGGATTTCGTTGGCTTTTAAGAACGTTTGGAGGGAAATATCTTAAGTTCATTTTCGTATGATTCTTGGAATCAAAGCAGGTCGATAATTGCGCGCACGTATCCCCGAACTAGAATCTTCTCAAAATCCGTTAAACTCAATTTGATAATAAAATTGTATAGCCAAAAGAATAAAAACAAGATTGAATAGCAAGGAAATTACTTTCTAGTCGCGTTATCGGTTCTTGTTCTGTACAGCTTTGTAAATTAGCAGCGGAAGGGGAAATTTCGGCAATTTTATGCTTTTTGTTCAGTAACCGACATTGATTTTTGAAGATGAAAGGATCTTCATTGTTGTCCTGTATATACCTTGATGAATACAACCAAAATTTGCATGGATAAGTTGTTTACTGTGTTTTAAGTTTCTAGTGGAATTTGCTGCTTACTTATTTTAGTATTTGCCCTCTTATGACTGTGTGTACAAATATGCGAATATCTGTTTGAGTTAATTTATAGAATTGCCTATAAAGTTTTATCGAAGGCTCAGTGGCTTTAGACTTAGCTCAAAAATTGATGGCGGAAATGTTCGACAATTGATTGATTCTTTCAATGAAGCTGTTTGGGCAGTGGTTTGAGTCAAATGAAGTCTGGATAGTTTTGTTGATTTTTGCATTAACTTGAGAATTAGTCGAAGATATGTGGGCAAATATTCAAAGCACTAACTTTCCAGTGACTTTCAATGACTTTGTTATGCCAAGTCGCTTTATATATTTTTTCTCTTCAATGCATTTTTAACATCGCAGCCTTTGTAAGCTTGTTGGTCTATATAGTTAAAATTCTTAACTCACCGTTTCACTTCTTTCAACAACAAAGACAAACAGATATGGATGAAATAGTTCTTTGTACGGATAATTTTATCGTTTGAAGGCGTGTCCGTCCACCTTGGAAGGAATTTCACTTTAGAAGACAGTCTATACTATGGCAAAATTATGACTGAAATGTGTTTGGTTTAGAAAACTTACTTCGAATAAAAGCTAAAATGTTTACGAGATCATTTTTTGTGTTGAATTCCAAGACGCACTATACAAACACCAGCCGCGCTAGTCTGCTTTTCAGAGATTTAAAATGACCGATAATGATGTAAAATCAACAGGATTTCATTTCTTATTTTCTTTCATTTTTATTGATAAAGAAAATGGTGAGCTTAAGACAGGCCCATGACACAGGTTTAAGAAATGTAGAAATCATCTGGGCTGTTAGATTTGCACGCTCACGATATCATTCCAACTGTTTTTCCATCCCGGGTGTTAATATAAGATATAAATAAGCAAATATAATGAATTATGTTGACTTTCAAAATATAAGTATGGAGCTAGGTGTTTACTTTACAGTTGAATTGATCTAACAATTAATAGTGGATAAAGTGAATTTATGAAAGACTCATCTCCAACTTAGCTGAAATAAAGAGAAGCATTAAAACATTTTAAGTAGAGCTTTCTATCTCATGTATGTGTGAGTTATGTTAAACTCCTTCAACCTTGAGATTTGCGTCGCGAGAACACGTTAACAGAAGAGTCAGATTTTTCAGTTTGAATTATGTCTCAATTCCCTTAAGTGGCTTCATCTAAGCAATTGATAACTGCAAATTAAATACGTTCTTTCAGAAACAGAAATAAAAAGTCAACATACCATCTTTGTTCATGTTCGCATCAAAGCATCTTTTCAAACGGCATGAGCGGCACTGGTTTCTATGCACCTTGTCCACCGGACAGTTTCCTTTGCCGTTGGTCGCACGGCAAGTGTATGCCCTGTTTCTCCTTATGCTTCGCTTAAAAAACCCGCTGCAACCATCGCATGCATAAATGCCATAGTGTTTACCCGAAGAGCGATCTCCGCAGACATTACACGGAATATCCAACAGCCGCCCTGTCAGAAGATAAAGTCAACCCAAGTGTCAAGATTTTCAAAATTGGCAAAATTCAATATCGACAACAGATATAGTACCACTCGGTTTTTTGTCGTCATCGTCAATATGAATCTCCGTGGTCATGCTTTCACGTGCTCAGCTCGGCGTTATAATGCTTAAGGTGGAGAAAGCCTTTGCTTCAAATTCCCAAGCTTAGTACAGATTGATTAATAGCAAATGTCAGGAAGCCTTGTTTACGACTTGAAAGTGATTGGTTCTTCCGTTTTCATTACAGTTAAAGATATATTTTTCCAAAGGCAAGTATAACGATTTAAAACTGACATCTGATTCGCCGAGATTTGCTTTCTTTGTCTTGGAAAATTCTTTGGGCATTCTATTCACAATGCAGCCACAAGAACGCTATAAAAAATTGAGCATGAAATAAATGACTGAATAGGTTCGAAACCAATCTATTCAACTTAATAGCTAGAGGTACTTTTTTTTATTCAAAGCGTTTTAAACCTCCAGGGAAAAAACTTTATGACATAGAACACTTAACTTCAAGGCTGACTTTTCTGGAATTATGTTTGGGTTGCTGAAATATTGAAACAGTTGTCGTGTGAATTATTTAAAAACCGTATCATCTCATAGTATACATTTTCAAGTAATCAAAGGTATGAAATTAGCGGGAGATCGTTTGGGAGTATAAAAAAATATTTTTTATACAGTTGTTGTGTAATTTTCACCAAAGTTTAAAATAATGCTAATGTCATTAAATTATTCGATTTTCGCCGGCACGAAGGCAATGTCGGTTTGACGCCTTAGTGAAAAAACCCGACATAGACGGAAGAAAATTCATCGAAAAACAATGACACGAAGAAGAGATAAATAAATTGAGTGGAAGGTGACACTTGGCTTCCCTGAGCCAATCGTACGCAGAGTCTTTACTGATTGGCACGTGGACCATTGATACGGAACAAAATTGGACGTTACTGGTCGCAATTTAATGGCTTTTTTATTTCGCACCTGCCGAGAAATAAGATGAAATAATCCCCGATCACCTGGTCATACAGAGCGATATCAACACCTGTATTGGGCATAGCGAATGCGAAAACCCTTCCACAATTATGTGGGAGTCACAAAATGTGAATTTATTTTATAGGAAACTTTTTATGAGGTTGATTTTTGCCTAAGTAACTTTGTTCGGGGAGCGTTTTATTGACTTAAGAAACGGCCCGAAGTTAACTTTTTTTTAGCTCATGTTGGTTTAGGGATCTTTTTATCTGTCGAATTAGTGGGTTTTAACTCTGGTATTGTGGTATTCAAAGTAATTGGCGATGGAGCATAATTGAGCGCGTGCCTCTAATTAACACTTGAGCTCGCAGACGTCCAAACAAGCGAAGCTCTAAATTAGAACACAATCACGTTAAATGAGGATAGCAGATTCGGAAGTAATTATGTGTAATAAAGCAGTTTTCAAACGTTTGTTTTTTGTGTTTGCGCAATTACCATTGGCAGATTTACGCGCGGAAAGTCTTAGAAAGAAGTATCCCCAGAGCAATGAAACTTCCAGGGAATGAAAAAGATAATACTCAATCCGGAATTGTAGACATAATCTTGGAAATACCGAATTTTTTTTCTTTTACTCACGGTGGTACAGTCGTGGTACACTTTATTCGACAAGTAAGGATTTCTTGTTAATATGAAAGAACAAAAAAATCTGCATTAAGTTTAAATGATGAATTAAAACAAACAAAACTGTAAGGTTCGAGGAATACACGTAAATTAAAAACTGTGACAAACTTTCTGTCCAAACGATATATACTTATATTCACCTCCTCAATTACCGTGATTTTGAAAGCTTTCGAAGATAGCTCTTACTTTTAAATAGCTCGGGGCTAAGTTAAACTAAAACACGCTAAAAAATCTTAGTTAACGATAAGTAAAAGACAAATATTGCAAACCAGACACTACCCCACCATAATATTTTAAACCATCCTGCCTGACAAGTACTGAAGTAAACTTTAAGGGTATGTGAAGTCCCAAAAACCTCGAGATATTAGTGACTTAAATTTAAGTTAGAAGAAGCCTGGTCATTTTTGTCCTTTATTTCAATTTTGTCTTAGTTATAAACACGCATTTCAAAAGCATGGGTCAGCGAGGAAAATTTAGACTACAAGTAAAAAACTGTATTAATTTTTAAGTAGCACTTTGGTCAATATTTGCTTCAAGATAAGGGAAATCTTTAAGAACAGAAGCCTTAATTGAATTTTGTGCCTAAAGGATTTTCAACATTTTGCTTGACTTTTCATTTTGTGTGAAATACTGTACTAATGGCCCCTTAATCAACGTACTAGTTCGGCATTGCAGCAAATCGAACTATTAATCTTAGCGATAGAAAGTTGTTTACTTTACGTAAGAGACTTAAAAGCTATGCATTGATAAAATCGTGACTTTTTCGCTCTGTATGAAAAGAGTTTGAAAAGAGAATGACTAGGCAACTTGCGCCAAAGGCAAATTCCCTCAAATGGCGAAAAGGCAACATGGCGTCGCTCTTATCACAAATGATAGATGCTAAACTTTATGACAGCGACTCGTAAAAGCTTTTTTAAATTGCTTCCAACCGCTTTAATATCATTCTCAAGAACATAACAGATAAATTGAACGTTGAAAGGAAACTTTTTTCGACCACCGCGGTGCGATTCAATAGTCCATACATTGCAGACTTAGAATGAAGAAATCATGTAACCGCAAAAGCTTAAACCCCCACATCGCTTTGAAAATTCAACTGAGCACGATGACTTTTTCTTAAATCGGTTTCCCTTTGAAAATCAAAAGGCGCAAACTCGTTAAAGAGTTTGTTGACATTTTAGAAGCAGCTTTTTTATTATATTTCACGGCTCATGTTGATACAAACTGAAAAATTAGTTAAATATTGGTTTAAAAATTACACGCAATTTTGAATTTATTCGCGGAAGTGGTCCTTTCGGACCGATGAAGAGGGATTAACAGCATTACTAATGGCTTACTCTCCCTCCTCAACTTGTTCATTTACAAGTTTTCTCCGCTGATTTAATCCCAGGGGCGTTGGTTTAATGAACTTCCCCACAGAGACTAGAGTGGGTAAAAAAAAATCTATTCACAGGCACAGCTGTTCTTTTTTCAATTACCTCAAATGAAATAACCTTAGACCAAATAAAAGTGATATAAATTATATAATTTTTCAACTGTTATATCTGTCAACTCGATATGTTTGTATACAGTAACCCTAAAATACTTAGCCTCTTTATCTATAGCCTCAGCTCCGATCTTAAAACAGAAGCTAAGAAATTATTTCCGTGCAGTTCATTGGATTTACCTGCAAGAATTAATGGCTTCCCTCTCTCTCTCGAACCGGAAAGGAAAGAAGCCACAAGAGAACATTTAAATCCAAGACTAAGGAAAAAACAAGAAAAGCTAAGGGAGCGAAACTAATAAGTTGCCAGACAGCCGGAGGGCCCGGGGGGCGCGGGGGGAGATACTTCCTATATTCCAATGATAGGGACGATCGTCGTATTTTTAGAGGTTGTAATCGGCGATTTAGTATTTTTTAGGGGTTGTTCAAGCGAAATCTATTAAAATAATAAAGCCGGTATTTGTTAGGGTATAAAACCTTGAGTTATACATGGGTACAACTCTTTTGAATACGTTTCTTTAACAAACTCCGGTTTATTGGTATTTGTCAAGTTGAGTTTTGACAAGGAAGTATGTTGTAGGGTGCGCAATTTTTATGGCTTGATGTTTTTAGGGTGGTTTTCTAGGATTTCCGACGGTCATCCCTATATCCTTTTCACCCAGAGCGGGG
>JAOBRH011303480.1:0-12437 GCA_027575125.1 Umimayanthus parasiticus | reverse complement strand
TTCATTGAAAATGTGCATATCTTTACAGTCTCAAAAATTCAGGACTTCCCAGCAGTGTTTTGAAATCATGCCAAATATAATATCTTTTTCCATAAGGGTTTTGCCTAGAAAGTTAATGATTCTAAACATGTATGTTGGAAGAACCAAACGTATTATTTTCAAAGTTTCAGAATTTTGTTTCAGATTTTCAGGAGTTTGGCAAGAGCAGTCTACAATTCAAGGACATTTCTAGGAGTTTAACAGAAGAAAAACGATATCTCAGGACCTTCCAGGAATTTCAACCTGTTCAATACTGTGGTAATTTCATCATCTGATGTACCTGTTGCGCTGTTAGCAGGTCAGAGTCTTGAATGGAGAACAGCGTCAATGTTTCCACAAACCCTCCATGACTCGGCACCTGAAGTTTTCCCGTCTCCAACAACCGCATGTTATAAGAGCGGTACTTCCTCAGGCGAGACCTGGATAAGCCTCGAATTCTGAATGCTGCCTGTGAACAGTTACATAATATACTCTTTCTAGCTACATTTTCAAACATCAAAATTTCAAATGTTATGACAATTATGAAAACGATTAACACAAAACACTTCTACTCTTCAAGACAAGCCAAACGAGTGGTCACAGTGCAGTAGAGCGGAACCCCGCCTTATGGCCACCTCGTTGAGAACACGGCCACTGCGTTATTACGGCCAATAGATTTTTCCCGGCAAAAAGACCATACGTTTTCTCATATTAAGAAAACCCTGTTAATGCGGAGACTTCGTTGATACGGCCAACAGCCACATTTGAAAATCCCAACTTGTATAATCCTTTTAAAATTTAGCCACGTTCATACGGCCAATCGTGCCAAAATTAGAAAAATGAAAACGGCTGTTTCAGTGAGTTTCATATTACCTGTGTCGCTTAGTTGTCAAACTGTTAAATAACTTAAGAAAGTAAACAATTTCGGTATCTCCCAGTCTGCTTGAAAAATACGTTGAAAGCAAACGTGCGATTACAATACATTTTTATGTCTATCCTTAAAGCTTGAAACTTGACACCACCCCGTTAATACGGCCACCCCGTTAACAGGGCCATCCCGTTAATACGGCCAAATTTCTCTAGCCCATTGGTGGCCGTATTAACGGGGTTCCACTGTACTTTGATAACTGGTTCAGAAGCTGGGACATACTTAACTTTTATATTGACTCTAGCATATTCTTTGAGAGGAAATTAATTTGAAAATCATTCAAATAGTCTTGATCTAGCAAGTGCAAAAATGAAAAAAGCAACTTTGTGTGAAAGTCAAACCCCAAAAGTAAGGTTACGACAGTAGAGAGGACTCGCTTTTCAACAGGAGACTCAAAAGTTGCTGACATCGCTCTTGCACTAGTATCATCAATCAACGACCGCTTCTGACCTGCATCAGTTTGTAACCCTGGAATGGTAATGCTTCGACACTATGGACAAAGACCTCTTCCACATTCTGGCCTTCTGCTGTTCGAATTTCTTAACACAAACAGAAAAAATGTCACTGTTAACAGTTATCAATTTTAAAATGTATGTCTAGTAGCTCACAAACCAGCTACTACATGTACACTGCAATGCTAACTGTCAGACTAACGTTAAAGACAAAGACCATAACTTAAACAGAATACAGTGTATCGATTGTGACAGCACTTATATCAGCGACAACGGTGGAACTGTAATTACACAACAGATGAGACACAACCTGGTTCGTTCCCCCGTTCACAACTTTTAGGGTGGGGGTGTGCCACCGGGAACCCAAAAACCTGACCCTGTTCCTGACCAAAAAAGCTTGAAAATGATACCCTGTTGTTGACTCAAAGTAAGAAAAGCACAGCCTGGCTGTTCTTGAAAAATTTCGTAGCAAATTTTTATTGAGAATATGCTTTTTACATCAGCCGCCATTGTGTTTTAACAAAATAGCTTCTGTCTTAGCCGTTATTGCGTCTGTTTTGGAATTGGGCTTTTGCAAAACCTTTTGTTCTAAATTCACCTAAATTTGACATCCTATTCCTGACCAAAAATGCCTGTTTTCTATACCCAGTTCTCGACAAAGGCTTGAAAACCATACCCTGTACAGCAGCATATACTCGTATAGTGAAATTATGGGAGTACCCCCCCGGGTTTCTTCCCTGCTGTCTCTAGTTGGTATTTCTGGGTAGTTTGAAAGGGGAGGATTGCAACTAGATAGAGAAGAGGGAGCAATGGGAATCTCCCCTTTCAATTTACCCAAAAATACCAACTGAAGAGGGCTGGGAATGAGCCAGGGGGACAAAAAAATGACTACAAAGGGAGACCTGACGAACAAAATTGCCAAAGATAAACAGAAAGACTTGATACAACACTGAATGAATGGAATTCTGCACACTCTTCAAAGCATAACAACGACTTGTGCTTGAAAGCTGGTTTACAAAACTACAATTACATTTCACTGAATTGTAAAGACCTTACCTGCCGCATACAAGACTTACATGTATATAAGAGACCAAATGGCTTGCACCACAACAAACCACTGATAACAGTTTTTTAGACTACCATCACTGAACTATGGATGTTGATTAAACAAAACTACTGCCTTACCTTAATGCTATAAATATGAACTATATGACTGACTCTGAGGATGAAATCCACACAAGTTGTTGAAAATATTGTGTCAGCAACAACCAACAACAGTCCTTCTCAGGACTACAGCAACCCATGCCGGACGATCAACCAACAGACGCAGTGCCGGTTTTGAGGGGGTTGGGGCAGGGGGCCTGCCCTCTTCCCCTTTGGTGGAATATTTGGAAAAGATTTTTAAGAAAACAGCTGAAATGAGCTATCAAAAGTCATTTTAAGGGATTTTGGGCCCCCTCTTTCTAGAACTTTATAGCATTTTGGAAAACTGGGCCCCTCTTTCAAAAGTTTCTGGATCCGCCCTGAAAGTGCTACAAACATCTCTTGTCAGTGTACAGCTATAATATGTACATGCATACTCATACCAGTATATATAAAATATATACAAACCTCGACTTTGGTTGTACTCAGCAAAGTGATTGAAAACCACTAGTCCAACTCTAATTAGGACTTTGGGTCCTTGAATAAGAAAGCTATCCACCAAAATAACCTGTGTGAATTGGCAAAGGCAATTCAATACGGGGAAACTACATGACATAGCTTGGTGGCGAAAAACCTAAGAAATGACGTATCTGTGCATGTACGTGGTAGAAAGGTGTTTGTGAGTCCTGAGAGGTCCGACTGTATTAGGGTTCGTACACATATTATAATACATTTTATATCTAAATTCATTTCACGACTTTCTCTTGACTTTCCATAACTAAACTTTATTTTTAAAAGTCCATGATGATAATAATTGTTAATGATCAAAAATTCTGAAGAAGTCAAAAAGATTGATTGAAGGATTAACAAGCTGTTTGCAAAAAGCTGATGAATATATAATCTTACTTTTTTCAAACACAGATCTGATGTTCTATGACTTTTCAAGACCATTTATGACTTTAAGAAATACTTTCTGAAAATCCCAGCTGTACATGTAGATGAAAGTGTACCCTATCCCAGTAAAATCCAATGCTTCTTTAGAAAGCTTCGTAAACAGGTTCACTTGGCAAAAACTGCCTTCAGTGCAAATAGCCAAGGAGTATTGAGGGGTGAAGGTATTTTTGCACAAGCTTTTACCTAGAAATGATGAATGATTAAACTCTAACAATGACATGCAGACATTGTTTAGGGCAATAACCAACAAACTTTAGTGAGCACAGTGAGCATAACTCTGTGTACATGAACATGTATGTGAGTGGAAACAGAATTCTGCATGTGACATGATCAATCACATGAGTTATAACAGTTGCTACAAGGTTGATTGAATTACCATGATGAATATTTTTAGTTTTGTCTTTGTGCAATGGATTGTTCTAAGTGAGAATGAGAGAGACAAGATAATTGTGAGCAAGTGAAGTGAGTATTACAATTGTGTTTAAAGAAGTCTGTAGTTTTTGCAATTCATTCTTGTGCTGATTCATTAGTCAACAAAAGCATGTACACAACTGCATGAATGTAGTTCTGAGCCCACTTAATGGACATACATGTACAGACATAAACACAGACATAAACACATTAGTTTTACTACAAAAAGCTAAATACTCACTAAACTCCAAAAATCAAGGTATTGAAATATCCAAACAATCCAGTTGGGAAACATAATTGTTTCTTTGGTGAATGATGGCAGAAAACTCTTAAACTGCTTGTAGGCAGGCTTCTGTCCTTCAGCAAACAAAACAAGTTCAAAATAGCATATATATTACAGAACGTGATTGTAACAACAACAATAATAGTAACAATACTGAAAGATACAATCAATACAATAATAATTAATAGAGCAGTGAGCAGAAATATTCTCATTTGTACCTTCTAGGTTACAAATTACAGGGTTCAAAATAAAAGACCTATAAATAAGAATTCTAATAAACAGGTAATAGTTGCCAGGTATAGTAAGAACTTAATTTAATAATAGGAATATAACTAGCTGGCAATTCTTCATGTGCTTTTGGTACCATATGAGAATGCATCCACAGAAAAAGAAAAACCCAGAAGATGATCATTTGATTGAAAATATTTTTCATCAATTTTACAAACATCGTTTTACCTTACACTGTATCAGTATACTTGTACACCTTATACAAAGTTTGCCTCATATTTATACAAGTTTTAACAATTTTGGTGACAATGAATAACCCGGGGATGGGGAGGGGAGGTACTCCCTATGTAAAAGGGTGGGGACGCACGTCTGATAATCAGAAGAAATACCCTAAAAAATACCTGACCTTCAGATTTTGCTACCCAAAAATGCCTCAATGGTTTCAAAACACCCCAGGAAATACCAGGAATCATTGTGTTTAAAATAATAACGACTTTTCTGTAGAATACAAATCAAATGCCACTTACATCATGTATGGTTAGCCATATGCATGAAGCATGTTTAGCTTTTTACAGTTTGTAAATGTGTTGGGATGACATCTAAACAGAGATCTGAATTTGTGCCTGGATTACCCCTAAACTGAAAATACCATACATTTCAAACACTTTGCTCTTGCCAAAAAACCCCTATACCAGATTGCCAAACTGAGCCCCTAAAAAGTATGACAAGCACCCTGCCCTCCAACCATAGGGAGGACCCCACCCTCCTACATGTACTATAGGGAGCACCCCTGCCCTCCTACTGTAGGGAGCACCCCCTGCCCTCCTACTATAGGGAGCACCCCCATCCTCCTATTATAGGGAGCACCCCTGCCTTCCTACTATAGGGAGCACCCCCACCCTCCTATTATAGGGAGCACCCCCTGCCCTCCTACTATAGGGAGCACCTCCATCCTCCTATTATAGGGAGCACCCCTGCCCTCCTACTATAGGGAGCACCCCTACCCTCCTACTATAGGGAGCACCCCCCCCCCGACGTCTGCCCCTAAACTGCCCACGCAGTGCACCCCACTCCACCCCTCTCTCCTCTGTCCCCCGACCACACACACACACACACACACACGAAAAATCAGTCTGGCGACGCGCCTTGAGAGGCTCACGTTTCTTGCACCTCCATTAAATTTTAGTGGCAATGCTGTTTTTCTCAGAAGAAACAACAACGCTTCAACAGAATTCCAGATCAACCATCTGTGATGCATATTGTGATAATATTTGACTATATTACTTGAAAATACCATTCGTTTAAGTACAGTGTATTATATTATAATAACTGACACGATGACTGGAATGGCTGTCACGGTGACATTTAGTCTTTGGCGAGTAATCATTTGTTCTTGGCTGCAATTTGTGTTTGAAAGATATGTTTCCCCGTGGAAACAACAGTTGAAAGAAGACAGTGTTTTGAAATTTCTATTTACATGCAGATATGCAGTTCCATGAAAAGCAGGTTTATAGGTGACAGAATTGATTGAAATTACCGTCGCATTCATGTTGTCCGAGGTATTGTCTATCCATTTGACCTACTTTCTACGTGGATTCAGAAATGTTGTCAACTGTCGATAATTATTCTTGTGAATAATAGTATTGTGTTGCAAATTAAGAAAGTTTTGCCCCAGTTGAACCTAAATCTTCATTTCCTGTTTATGCTCAGTGCAGGATTTGGTTAACGTTTGAGTTCGTAGAAACTAGAAGCTGTCAGTATGTATCCACGCTTTTCTGTTGATTTTACTATTAATAGACTATACAAGACTACAGTTAGATTGTTTTTAGGTTCAGTGCCTACAGTGTGTCTTTTTTTAGTCCAGGATAATTACTCGAGACTGTTGTGATAACAAAGCTTGTGTTTTTCTCGCAGCTTATGGCAGCCTTCCGAAGATGGAGGAACAAATACAGACGGTACAAGCAACAAATTCCTTCTCAGATGCGGAACCGCATTATTCTTCACTATGGCTTGTTCAAAATCACATGGGACTGGATGATTCTTTGTCTGGTGTTCTACACGGCCGTAGAAGTTCCTTTCGTTTCTGCCTTTATTTTGACACAAGTCGCACAAATGAACAGAGTCCGTAAGTATTGACAACAGCTGCTTCGAGTTTGAGTCGAATTTTTGTTATGGTTTTTCTTTGGTGGAGTTGCGGTGTTAAATGCACTAAAGATTATCTTTATAGATTAATTTAAAAAGCCTTTTTAAATCGTGAAATTTTACCTTTATTATCAATATTAACCATGTATGTTTTAAGCGCTTTGAAGCATTAGAAGTAAATTATAATCAGATTTTCTGAAATTACCAGCTGATTAGAGATAAAAGATAAAGTTCTCTATATCAAAATACTATTTGTTTTTCTTTGTATTGGAGCTGTTTTCTACGCACAAGATAAGTAAAATAATAGCTGGTTGCGTCTGTGTGCCTGAAGCAAAACTTGGGGTAAACGGAATGTCTATGTGAAAAATGATAACCTTCATAGATCAAACGAACGTTTCTCTGAAAAACATCTGCCCCTCCTCTGTGGGTAGCACAATTATTAGGCGTCTCAACATTTCTTTGGTTTTGTTTTCATGTGGTTCAAAGATATGCATTAGATACGTGAGTGACAGTCGGCGAGCTATGGCCGCCTTGAAGACTAGTCACAGTTGGATATCTCTACATGCACGATTGTTTGATCTAAGGAAACTGGATCGTTTTGATAAAAAGACACAAATTATGTCAAGAAATCAATTTCCATCTCGAGAAATGTAAAACTATAGTAGATAGGCTTGGTTGAATCTAGTTGAAGGCTTTGAGCTCGACTGCAACTACCGTGTATCAGTCCAACATGAACAGTAAAAGTTTGGTGGTTTTGATCTATATGACAATACGGAACGTCCATGTATATAAAACTAAATTCTCCATCATAAAATATTAAAAAATATGGCTGAAATTTTCTTGATATTATAATCTTGAAAGCAAACGTGTTCTGTCTACTGACCATCATCAGGCTGTGCGTTGTCCAGTGATTCCAATGTTCAAATGCAGTTTATTGAACCAAAGAATTCTTAAGCCATTCCCTTTGGGAATGGGGACAGTTAAAAGCATTGAATTTGCTTATTCAGTGAGGCCTTTAAATTTGCAATGTAAATTGTTTCAAGAAACTTTCTTGTTTTCCAATGCATGGCTAAAGTGATTCTCTTCCGTTTAATGTGATGGCCTTTGTTTTGGACAATATGGAGGTCTGGTTCTGGATTGTAGCTTAAATGTTATATACCAAGGCATATGCAAAACCTGCAAAATGGACTATGTTGAAGAAATATGTAGAAATTTCGAAGTGAGTCGGAAGATTGTAACATGAAGATCCAAGTTACAATTCAGAACCAGCCCGCCATATCGCCCAAAAGAAGACCACCAGAAAACAAGAAAGTTTCTTGAAGCAATTCACATTGCAAATTTACGTTTAAAAAGCCTTCATCGAACAAGAAAATGCAGTACTTTGAACTGTCCTCTTTCCCGTGGGGGATAAAGTAAGAATGTTTTTGTTCAATAAACTGTATTTGAACATCGAATCCATAACAAGCGGAATCTCTTGTGATACAAATGAAATAGAACATTATGGTTTATATCTATCTTCCAAGGAAGAATCTCAGAAAAAATGAAAGTATGTATAATATTTTCAAGTTTATCGTTGCAATTTTGCGATTGGAGTTTTGAATTTATTTTATTTTGCCAACAAATCCATCTGTAGACATGCCGAACGTTTATAGAAGCACATTTCTTTGTTCTTTTGCAGGTAACTTTCTTTTAGCTTGATAAAATTTAAAAAAACGGCTGAAAAATGTCGTTTTTGCCGACGATTAATTTCTTTCGGGGCCAGTTTTGCCGTTCCTTATTAAATTTTATAAAGGAAGTGCAGTAAGGAGTGTTTTGTCAGATGAAATGTAAGAACAATGATTGCCTTGACAACTAATATGGTAACGGAATAATACACTTGAAATTGTAGAGTCGTCAAGGAAAACATCGACATCGACATGATTTACGCGACATCAAAAACCTGTCAATTTATCCCATTGAAAAGAAAAGGAGTTCCAAATTTGCGTTTTTATGAAATTGTTCTTCCATTGTTTTTGTTTTAAAAACAACATCTATCTGCCAGGTGTTTTTGCCCAGTTCGGACTGGTAACAAAGAGCTGGTAGAGAAAATAATTGGCTGAGCAAATGCGCTTCCAACCAGGGAACCTGAGAAACACCGGTTTAGTCTACGGAAAAGCTTTGGTCACGTGACCAAACACGTCATTGGACGTGGCGTTTGTTGCTGCAAAGGAGGAAAAGATGGCGTCCAAACTCAGCTCCAGTCGTTACAAATTGATGCCGCCATCTTATTTTTCTTTGCCGCCATCTTGTTTTCCTTTTCTTTTCTGGTATGACCATGTATATACATTTTTTTTCTTTTTTTCACTTTTATTTAATTTATTTTAATTTTTACAGGTACAACATAAAATAGGAAATAACTAAAAAGAGAACCAAAGTAAAGGAAAGAAAGAAAAAATTACAGCTGTTGCGTTACTTAAGATGTATATACAGCCTCAATAGTCTGGGTATGTTGATTACAAGCTACAGAATAGCGGCCCTAAAGGTTAGAGGACAGCGAACTTTGCTGTAGACCCAGATTTCCCATTTCTCTACGTAATAATACAGATCATTCTTTTGTATTGCAATCTGTTTTTCCGTTATTTGCAAAGCTCATGTAAATAAAGAATCCACCTAGAAGTAAAATATGTTTTTCTACGTTTACTTTATCCTTGTCTATATTTTATATCAAGCACAGAAAAGTAGGATTCTGCTTTTTGCTTTTCACTCAGTCATTTGCATAATTTCATCCAAAAGGACTGCACGTAGGTGCATTCCCAGAAAAGATGAATAAGGCTTTTTAAGTGCTATTGCAGAAATAACATTTATCTGATTGACCTCTGCCTACTTTTGATAGAAATGAGTTTGTTGCTATTCTCCCAATAATTTAAATTGAAAGTTGAGAAGTTTCGTTTCTTTGATAATCTTAACTTGAAGGTGGATGAAAAGACAGTTCCAGTTTATGTTTGTAGCAGTCACGTCGTGTATGATTAGGTCTTGAGTCCACTTTTGCTTGCATTTTGTTGGTTCAGTTTTTATTTCTTTTAACAGGGTTGTTATTTGGTGAGAGGAAGTATCAGTATAACTTCGTTTGTTTTTGCAGCTTGGTGAGATAATTCAAGCCATGTCTCAAGTACTTCTTTGTATAAGAAGGGTTTTCAACGTCAAGATGGACAATATCTTCTTTCTTGAGGAATCCTGAGAAAACAAGTCTACCTCCCTTAATCTCCTCACCTTTCTCCAGGAACAGTTTCCTCTTTCGACTTGTTTTGTGGATTAAAATATTTTTGAAGCCAGCTTACTATTAGGGCTTTGTTGAAGGTTTTCAGATCTAACATTTTTAATCCACCCCGCTCATAATCGTTTAACATTATTGTTCTTTTTACTTTATCTCCTTTTCCGCTCCATAAGAAGTTATATAGCAAGTTTTTTACTTCATGTCTTACTTTTGCACAAGTTTCAAGTGATGACAGCACATAAACCAGTTGCGAAACAGCTAAAGATTTAATGACGGTTATTCTACCCAGTAGTGTCGGTCTTCTGAATTGCCAATTGTTTAGTACTTGTGCAATATCTGGTGTGTTTGCAGAGAAAGAGATGCCTAATGCCTTTACTTTGCTGTTTGACCACCTTGTTGGTCTATTTGGAAAGTATGTTTGCGTATTTTTTCTTAAGGAGCTGATCCATAGTGCTTCCGTTTTGTCATAATAAACTTTAAGCCCAGAAATGTAGGAGTAGTCAAGTATATTCAGAGCCTCATCTAATGATTGTTAACTTCCGTCTAGAATTAGTGTCGAGTCGTCTGCATATTGACTGATTTCGCACTCCTCTTCACTTATCGAGATCCTCTTGATATTTTTATCAGAATTTCCACCCCTATTATAAATAAGTATGGAGATAGTGGGCAGCCCTGTCTTAGACCTCTACATAATTCGAAAAAAATGGATGACCACCCGTTGTTTAGGATGCAACTGCTTATGTCTGTGTAGAACAGTTTTATCCAAGAAATTAGCGAATCGCCGAAATTATATTTTGCAAAGGTTTTGTAAATAAAATTCCTCTCTAGATAATAAATCGAAGCCGGCTTTTTCAAAATCTAGGAAGAGCAGAAGACCTGCGATGTTTGTGTTTACGTGCAGTTAATAATATCATTAATGAGTTGGATATTTTCACCAATGAATTTACCTTTTTGAAAACCAGTCTGATCATTGTTTATTATGTTCGGAAGTATCTTGTTGCCCTTTGCCGCCATCTTGTTTTCATATTCCGCCATCTTGTTTTCCTACCGCCATCTTGTTTTCCTTTGCCATCATCTTGTTTACCTTTCCGCCATCTTCTTTTCCTTCCGCCATGTTGTTTTCCTTTGTCGCCATATTGTTTTCCTCCCGCCATGTTGTTTTCCTTTGTCCGGCGCCATTTTCTTTTCCTTCTGTCGCAATCTTGTTTTCATTTTCCGTCATTTTTTCTTCTTTTCCTGTGTTTGTTTAATAATGCAGGGTCCAATCTGACCAATCAGTGAGTTTTATTTTGATGGCTATTAAAAAAGCTTTTGCGTAGGCAAAAGAATTACTTTTTCAAAATGGTGTGTGTGTGTGTGTGTATGTGTGACGTGATCTTTAATCTAGTTTAACCAGGTTTGAAGACCTTGGACCTGTTGTTTAAAGTCTGATTGGTACTAATCCAGGGTTAACTCTTAATAGAACCTTTAGAGTTGTCGCAGGATTAGCACTAATCGGGCTCTGAACACTCAGACCCTGATGTATGTTAGTAACAAACTAAGAATCACAGAACTGACTTTATTTGGTCGTGTTTGAAATTTTAAATCAAAGTTATTGTGATAACTCCATTTGAACAGTTTTACAATTTTTGAAATAGTAATAATATATATAAGAAATAACAGAAGTAACAGTAATAACGATAGTAATAAATGTAATAATAATAATAATAATAATAATAATAATAATACCGTGACAACTCCATTATTATAGTCTCTTGTAATTGACGTTATAAGAAAAAAACTTGCTTTCGCCACATTACTTCAAGGTCAGCTACAACAAAACGAAGAGTTTCCAGACCAAGCAGAAACCAGAGGAAAAGTTCGTACTTACCTAAGTCTGTTTTCTCCTCTCTTCGTAGAAAAGGGAGCCAATCAGAAAATCTTCAGCCGTTTGGAAGATCTTTACCCAACCCTTAAACCGCTGCTCATCACAGATATTGTTATCGATGTGTTGTTCATGATCGATATTCTTATTAATTTTCGTACGACCTACGTCAAGGATAGCGAGACCTTAGTTACATGCCCAGTGAAAATCGCTAAGCACTATCTCAAGACTTACTTTGTGGTGGATTTTGTTGCTGCGATTCCCTGGGAGCTGATCGTTGGTCAGCAGGCTGAAGAGGTTGGTAATATCCAGAGATTGTTGGCCTCGTTGACAAACGTGAGACCAGTAACAAATCCCGTGGGGAAAGGGGTACTCCGCTCAAATGATCATCTATGTGCCTTCCTTTGGGGTATGGTTCAGGCCTGTTTAGTCTGAAATGGGGCATACATTTTGTCTGATTAATAGTATGAAAAAAGGTTTTCGACGATATTCGACTTTGGAACACTAAGTCATTCTTAACTATTCTTCGGAGTTTTCTCCCGCGGACGTTTACTTCGCAAGCGTCACGCTTTGAGAGAAGCAAAATAGCGGCCTGTTTGTATTTAGGTGTGTTCTGAATTGATTACATCCGACCGGGCGTTACACGCGTAATTCTATGTCTGGTCAAACTAGAAGAGGGTATCAATTTCTTAACTTTGATCTGAAACTATCGATCAAATAGTCGGTCCCTGCTTACTACTTCTACTACTACTGCTACTACT
>JAOBRH011302369.1:0-12438 GCA_027575125.1 Umimayanthus parasiticus | reverse complement strand
TAATTTGCTACAGAAACCCAAATATCAGTGAAAGAAACCGAATTACTTGTTAAAGCCAGAATACTGC
The DNA here is from genome assembly GCA_027575125.1 of Umimayanthus parasiticus. NCBI lineage: Eukaryota > Metazoa > Cnidaria > Anthozoa > Zoantharia > Parazoanthidae > Umimayanthus > Umimayanthus parasiticus. The sequence continues at coordinate 12,371 of JAOBRH011302369.1, read as the reverse complement.
CACGTGACAATATAGTGATACTGATTGCGCTTTCGTAGCGAACATAGATGCATGCATACATACGTACGTACACAGTGATACATACTTATATGCATGGTTGCAGATAACGTATTTCCTATTTAAATCGTTTTTTTGGATGAGAAGTCACATGTAATGTGCAAAAACAATTTTTTCGGAAGATTGTAAATGATGGATTGTCCAAAACACTGGTTGGAGCACTACCGGCTTATGGCACTTGGGTGCACAAAAGTAGTCCTTTAGTAGTTTTCACTTTTGGCATCGACGGGAATACCCTGAAACATGTTTTTCTCTTGGCAGTAATAAATGTTGGGAAGAGCTGAGCCTGTCAGCAGGCAAACGAAGGGGTGGCATTTGTATTTGCATACTTTGTAAAACGAAATCGTTTCCGGGGACGGGGTGTTTCAACTGCTGTGGTGCCTCTTTGGTGCAACCTTTCACTGTTTGCATGGGTGTAATCTTTGAATACCCCTTACTCTCTTCCCACCTCATTTGAGTACTCAAACGTTAACTTATGACTTTCCTTATTTAAAATGCTGAAAATGGTTCAACTGTTGGTAACACAAATACGGGTACCGCCACATAATCGAGCGCAGAACTTACAACAATACTCCTCTTTATGATAAATAATTTACAATATTTATTGATCCCAATAATTTTTACAAGGAAAAGTGGAAGCAAACTCTGGGCTTTTAACCAACATCGTCAGTACAAATAAAACCACACAGCAACACAGAATGGAGTTGGTCGTGTATTGTTGTAGCTGTTTCAGTCATTCTTAGAAGGCTAACAACTACCACTTACAGTGACAACCATGTGATAGTTAGGTTTACATTTCGTTTAGCAAGTGAGAGCAAAATGGAGGTTTTTGGCACTTTGTGCGGGGGTGTAAATTTTGTTACCACGAATCTATCATGATTGATATTATAAAATATATTAGCTCTTGAATGAACTGTTAAGAAGCTTGCGATCAACACAAACTTAAGCGTGTTCCTTTAAGGATGTACTACAATCGTAATCATTAACTTAAGAAAACACTGACTGCAAACCCCTCACCACTTTGCTCTTATTCTCTCGTCTCCAAACAAAATGTCACCAACTCGCGACAGCTACTGTATGTTGTTGTGGTCCAGTCAATAGCAACTACATGAACTTGTATCAACAGCCCATTTACCAATTGCAATTCACTTCCTACCAACAACAAATTGAAGGTGAAAGTTCCGCGACAAGCTTTCATTCATATCGGAATACGCTGTTGGTGGGAATTGAAAGATAATTCGGAAAAGTGCCATTGCATCACTATACCGTCCAGCAATTGGAGATGGGCTTTAACTACAAGACGCACTCCAATATGGTAGACTTAAATATGTATAACAGTTTTCTCACAGCTCGTCAGTTGACGAAACAATACAACTACAAACTAAACAACTTTTCAAACAAGGGTACATTCGATTTACCAATTTACAGAACAGGAACACGTTCGGGACTGTTTCTAGATATCCTTCCGATCACTTCGAATTAAGATGCAGCTTGTTTTGTGCAACTTAAATTGAACTTATTGCTCGTATGAAGAGTTCAAAGGTTTTATTTCACACACTACTATTTCGAGTTATGGTCAATTGATTAACACTGTCCACAGTGGGGTGCGTCGTGCTTTTGTTGTACAATTTGTCTTGGTATCAATTAAAGTCTTGCATGTCCTTAGCTTGCATACAAGTGCCTTCTAATGTTATCTTGGTAACAAAACAACCAACTTGTACAATCTTACTTAGTTTTGTGTTGGGATTCCTGGAAATGCAAATAGATTTTCCAAAAAATCTTCAAATTCAACAATTTTTCTGACTTCAAGCTGTCGGGGATCCCCAAATTTTTCTGACTCCGATTTAAAATGTTTAAGGCGCAAGTATATCTGCTTGGAAAGTTGCAAAAATGTCGCGACTTTTGCCAGTTGTAACAACTACTGCTTAAGACAAACAAGACGATTTTTGATGTTCTGAAAAACAAATTAACTGAAAACTGTCTATTTTCAAGATCAAATTCTTTTCCTTGGCCTGGTTGCTCGAAAGTTGATACTGATCCTGTATTAAAACATTTAACCTGTGTTTAGTCTTACAGACCGATTTGGATTTACATAACTGCTTTTTCCCACAAACTTATGTTTGATTGATACTTTTTAGCACGAGAATGAAGAAATTAAAATAATTTAAATTTGACCAAACCTACTTTTGAGCAACCGAGGTCAAAAAGGTCTTGAGGAATATCTATTTCGTGATCAGTTGTTATACACACTACAGCAACCTTGCTATATCAACATCATCACACGGGTACATCAGCACATATAAACAATAAATTGATAACTAATATGAAATACAACTGTTTAACACGAAACAATGGAAATTACGTTATCTATTTTGCAATTTGTACATATACCAATGACTCAAACACGCCCGAATAGAGATATTTGTCTGCAAAAAATAGTTATGATTTTCTTAATCCCCCAATTATTATGCTCTTGATGTACTCTGATAGAAACGACTTGCGACTTTAAACTTTACACTGCCAGTAACGCAAAAATAGTTTTGGATGGTTGCAAATTTAAAGTACTTACATGGGGACTGCATGCCCACACTGAAGGCCAAATTTGCTTCTTAAAATATCGTTCTTCGTAATATGTGGCCTTGCACTGTTTCTTTAACTAAGGAGAGATTTTGTGTAGCTACATCCATTCCTTGATTCAACTATAGTACATGATTACATAAAGAAGTCCCAAAATCCCGCTTATATTTATATTCAACTGAAGTAGATGTCCTGTTACACGCTGCCAACCTTTGCACAACTAGTTTTACAAGACGAATTGCTCCACGTCATTGTTCTGTGAAATATACGCAGCAACAACAAGATCATTGAAAGAGAAGTTAAACAAACTTTTACCGCCATTCTGCAACGAATGCAGGAATTTGCCTGACATACGCTGAAAAGGCAAAACCATTCTACACGTTGCAGTGGTCCGTGAAACCCATTCTGCCATACCATTTTGAGAAAAGCTGAAGGGACAATGTATGTGTAACCGGGTTTTCAGGGTTTGTGGTATATTTTTCTCTTGGTGGAAAGAATTTGGTTACCGCGGTGAACTACAGGATTACTTCAACAATAAGTTTAATAAATTTGAAATCTGAACCACTGACTACATAAATTATTGCCTGGGAAAGGGTGACATTAATATCAATGGTTTTCAAGACAGCTACTTATCTATTTTACCTTTCACTGATCTAAAATGAACGATTTTGTGGTTGTCTTGCAGGCTCCATGTCACGTTTATGTAATCAAATGGAACTACTCACCCCTGCTAACAATCACGAAATGGACTCTTACGAGGACCGTAACCACAAAAATGTTTATTTTAGATTTCAAATTAGTGGATGCAACTTTCACAAATTTGCGTTAAGTTTTCAATTATCAATCTTAATTGTCTGAACTCGCCTCAAATAAGAACAAAAAATCTCTAGTTCACAAGAAAATTAAGTCTGAACTCGCAATTTTCAAAATTTAGAAAAGATAGTAATTTGTCTTCACTAGCTTTTAACTATTTTTCAGTGGACCATTTTCCTCAGGTCACGTGAAACAAATGATTGTTTGAGACCAGCACCCCCTAGAATTTACCTCTTGTCTTGATAATACTCGATTGAATTTTGATTTTTTTTCAAAACTTAGAAACAATCTTTCATATGATCGCAAAGACTTTGTAGTAACGGTTTTTACTAGGTTTCAGTAGACTGTAGTTCTTTCGCTATTAACCTTAACCACAGATATGAAGCCTGAGTGACTTAAAGTAACCCATCATCTTAGTTGCTGGTTGTTACAAATACGCTTTCTTCTAAGAGTAGACTGAACATCTCAACAAAACGAGTGTTCTAGTTATTCTAGATTTTGTGTACAGCATGTGTACCTTTTTACAGTAGTCATTAGACAAGTCAACTGTGTTCAAATATTGCATCAATAGTCCATTTTTAGAACAATTTCAAAATAGAGAACATAATATCAACTCATTTTCAATAAAGTAGTATACAATAAAATATTAGTGCTACGACAGTGTATACATAAAATTTCCGAGATTTCATAGAAATATAATTATTTTATGGATTTTCACACCAATCTACTCTGAACAATCTGTACTTTTTAAGAACAGTGCAGGACTTTATGTACACATGTACCACACAAGCAGCAACATTGCAAATTCCTGGCGAAACTCTCAACATCCCCGGTCAACACCATAACCAAATTGTTCCTGTATTTTTAAACACGTATGAACACTCTCAAGTTGTAACTGCTCTTGAAATAAACGAGTATTCAGAAAAGAAATCCAAAGCTTATTCAACTTCAGTTTTGAATCTGTCAATCTGCTGCTCAGAACGTTAGCATCTAAGTGTCTGGGATGCAAATGAGACGTGTAAAATGAATACCATAAATGCAAAATAACAAACTTGCCAGTTTCATCGGGAAATGAATTAACAGACCGATGTAAATTCAAAAGAACAAAGTTTTGTCAGTATGACTGGAACAACAAACTGACGACTGTTATTCCTTGTGTGACCATGTTGTATGTTACATGTAAACTGATTAGAGAACATAACAACTTATTGCTGCAGGTTCTGCATATAAAAGAACAGGCCAATCAAATACGTCAAGACTATCATTTCTAGATCAACTGCTGCTCAAACAATAACAACAATGGGTGGCTCCAAAGAACACCGAAACTAAAGAACGCGTTACATAGGCCAGGTTCCTAACAGGTAGTATTTTCACTCCAACATGTCTACAAAACGTTAGTAACGGTTATACACAACTAAATTCAACTGCTTGCTAAATGCAACAAGCTTATCAAAAACAATTAATTTGATAGTTTACATTTTACATCTGATGCAGATGTACTCTGCCTCAAGTTAACTAAACTGTCAATTTTGTAAACATACCATGTATTACAAATAATGTTCAAATAGTCAACAGACAATCCTAAATTTAACAAGGATGCTTCCTTAAAGGATATTATGTACATATCTCTTATGACATCTCTATGGTATTCTACACGACTGTATAGATCTAGTACCGTTTATTAATACATGTACAAAGTCACAAGTAAACAGTAAATCCACATGTTGCCAAGGTAAGTAAAGGCAGTGTACGAAGCTACAATATTATTGACTGCATGGTACACTTTGTTAAGAATGATCAAATGACCCGAGATCTTGACAAGGGGAAGAAAATGCATAAAATTTTGTTTCAATTTAATTGTTCTAAGGCCACAGTTTTTTATTTCAAAACTTACAGGCTCTCCCGCTCCAAATTTGCTGTTTTGAAAGGGAAAAGCAATTCAGTTGTGTCCAGGTTGTATCATAGAGACTGTCTATCAGTTATATTATTTAACTGTCAATAAACAAAAAATTAGATTCCGTATTGTTTTTATGAGCAACAAGAGATCGGAGATGCAAAAGAACAAATCTGAAAGAACTCTGGATAGTGATCGTTCGGAAAGTATCGGTAGCAAGAGTGGGGGACACGATTCTTCACTCTGGCGACATGGAAAAAATAAAACAGAACAGAACACCGTAATCATTTTCATTCTCAACTCTTCAACCACTCCGCCAAAAAAATAACAAAAAAACCCCAGCAAACCCCCAAATGAAAAACTTTGTGGCCTAAAATATGAATGTTAAGTACTGCCTACAAAGTAGTACTTGAACTCTTGTGAGCTGCATTTTCATCACGAGGTGTATCACATTTCCCTGTTACTTGCGAGGTTTTTTCTCATTCATAATGAGCAACGTAAAGGGCAAGTCCCAAGATCTAAAATGACCGTTATCTGATTGGATTTTTATGTTACTTGTCAGACTTATCACGGTGTGTCATTGTTAAGAACAAACAAAGAAAATGACCTATTTTTACTTTAGTAACCTTTATTTTGTGATAGAATAGTTATCAGATTGTTTGCAGGACATGGAAACACTTGCAGTTGCAGTTCATCCAACGATCTCCTCTACCGTTTCCTTTTTTGCAGAAACAAAACAGTTTTAAGAAAAACGGATGTTGCTCAGTCTATCTGTTGCAAACAACCGCATGTGATGTCATCAAATCATGTACTCAGGAACTACTCGATGCTGAACAATACTTCACAGTAATAAGTTTGACACTCCCAAACATATAAAACAATCTTGACCAAAAATGTTCCGTGGAACTTGTCCTTTAACGTTGTATACTCTGGCATTGACAGTGGAACTGATATTTACAATACTCATATGACAACAATATTGTTCAGTAGATACCATTTTTTTTATCAAACTTGTAGATTGTTTTGCTGCACTACTTCATGCACCATTGTAATCACACGATAAAGATACATTTAAATTACTTTGTGAAAACCATTTGTCCTACCCACGTTGCAGTGGGACTTGCAACATGTAAATAAGTGACAGTTTGACCATACTTTTACATCTATGTAACAATAATATTATTGTATGTACCATAGGAGCACGTGTTAATATATCAACAGTTCTGACTGAACTTTTTATGTTACTAATACTTCTAGCCCCATTTCGGCAGCAACTTACAACCTGTTAAAATGGTATTCATGCAAAACAACAAATTCAACCAATTTCATTTAAGCTTCAGGTACACAGCTTCGATTTGCTGATGTTATGTTCCACTATTTTCCTTCAACTAAGTTAAACACTGTTTTTTGACACCCTGGTGTCTATTCTCACCTCACCTCACTTGGCCACCAGAGATGCTGACACAGAAAAATCCAGCTTTTACCACTAGTCAGTTTCCAGTAATCTTCACATCGTTTGAAACAGAGGCACCGAATGAATAGTACCTGGAAGAACACAATTCATCTCAGCCTCGTTCAACACACAAACATGATTGCATGGCAATTCTTGCTGCTGTATAACCATACTCCCATCTTTTGTATCTTCAAAGTGTTGTCTTCATTTAAGAGTGCTTCAGCAAAACACTCAACATAATTTGTCACGTCTTGATCATGGAACCTCTATCTTTACTTGTCCACAATGGGTATAACCAAGTCTCCTTTCAGCCACAACTTTATAATGGTTTCTTGTGCTTGCACATGGGAATAATCAGCACAATTTACATCTTCAAGTGCAAGAATAGAAATGCATTCAATCAATGTTTTTGGTCCCATACGCTTTGCTGCCGATGTACAAAATGTACAAAGCAACAGCGCATTCACCAGTACTCCAGTATTTGTAAGATTGCACCACAACATGATGATATCCAATTAAATTAGTTTTTGCTTTCAAGATCAGAGTTGCTGAGCAGTCTTTCGGTTTTACAGCATCTGATTTTCATTCCAATGACATCTCCAAGTGGGTAACAAAATAAGTTTTCCTCAACAATGACATCTTGGACTCCTAGTTCCAATAGATAACATTAAACGTGACATTAAGAGTGGTTCAATGCATTCACTATAACTGAAGTCATCACAATTTATTGAGTTCTAAACGAATAGTTCATACAACTAATTCAATAAATCAAAAGAAAGAATGAAAGAACTTTAGAATGAAAGAGAGAGAGAGAGAGAGAGAGAGAGAGAGAGAGAGAGAGAGAGAGAGGAGGGAAGGAAGTAAGTTAAGAAAGAAAGAAAGAAAGTAAGTAAGTAAGTAAGTAAGTAAGGAAGGAAGGAAGGGAAGGGAAGGGAGGGGATTAAGGGAGGAAGGAAGGAAGGAATGAAAGAAAGAAATCAGTCGTATCTTTAAGTAACAATTAGTGCAACTGTTTGTTGGACTTAACATTATTCAAAATTTAGAAACAAAGAGCTGTTCATTTTATATCATACTCACAACACTGCAAAACGTCGTGAGAATACAACTTACAGTAAACTAGGAATATAACAGAACAAACCCCCACCTTTTCCGTTTTTTTCTACAAGTGTAGATCATTTACGAAATGACCCACTAATCTATTTCTGTTCTTTAGGTTACGGAATAACCCTAGAACTGCAAAATCCACAGACAACTAATTGCAACAAAAATGACTCACACAGAAAATAACCATTGAAAGTAGTATTAATTTATGACTACGGTGTTTCATAGTTATTGAGTTCTTATTGATATCTTTCCGATGTTTGACAGAAAATGTAATTTTTCATGCCATATCGAGAAATATACTAGTACATGTACAGTATATAACTATTCAGTACTGTACTATGACAACTCAACTAAAATTACTGCACCTTGTTTTACTTTGTTGGCGACTTTGTTGGTGTTGTTGGAGGTTGCGGTTTTGGTGAAGTTTTCTGTGCGATCTGGGCATAACTTAGGCGCTCTGCTGGTTTTTGCTCCTCTTCCAGCTACAGAAATTAATAATAAATTAAGATAGTATTGCAAACTACATGTAACTGATACTAATTAAAAAATATCTTTATGTTTACAACTGATTGTATATAAGCAGAATAGAAAACCAAAAAAGAGATTTTTGTGCAGAGGATAAATAAATACATGTAACAACATTTTTGGGCAATCAGTAAATTATTTATCGGCTCAATTAGGAGAGAGGGGTGTATTGATACAACCTACATGTAGACCCTGGTACATCTATGGGAAGAAGGGTAGAAAAAAAAATAAACACTTGAGAGAAAATGACTACAATTAAAATTTATGAAGCAAAAACTTACTTGTTTGACCTCATTCTGGTTGACAGAGTTCTGATTTGTGGGAGATTTTGTGGTGGAACTTGTGCTAGGTAAAGATGGATTTGTAGGAGAAGTATTTGTTGGTTTGGTAGAACTTTCTGTAGTTGAACAGGCAGGAGTGGGTGCAGGAGCGGGCCCTGGTCCACTTCCAGAGTTTACAACATTAGATGTTGCAGCACCAGCAGCTACTCCCGATGTGAGAGGCTTGGCCCTATGGTGAACACGATTGTCCAAAATACGGTGAATAGAAATAATTATACTATTTTGTTTTTTTGAAAGGTAATATCAGGACTGTACCAGTCTAAAAAAGATTCATCACTCTAAAAGAGAAATATGCACTTACTTACTCAAACACACTGTTGTAGTCAGATTTATCTTCAATGGTCAGAGAGGACCAATAAATACGTGTTGGTATGCTAAAACTATAAAACAACACAAACATGTAGTTGATATATTAATTTGTACATATATAGCCAGATGGAAGGGAAATAAACTTACCAGCTGGTTGGGGATGGAAGTGGCGAGCTTGGTGACACAGACTCTGCAACATCAGAAGGAGACTGTGGAGGCTGCGACACCTACAAACAGTCAGCATCAGATTTGTATGAATAGTGTGTATATCTTCACTTACCATCTAAAACTTTAACCACAAGTCAGTTCTCAAATCAGTTTTAAAGGGCCTTATCCACCATGAGCCAAAAAACAAGTGACAAGACTAACATTCTAACAGGGGTTCAAGATTTACACTAACATTGAAATAATTATATATGCAGTGATTATACAGGTATACAATAATATGCATGGTTTGCAGCACCATGCGTTACAGTCTGGAAGTTTGGAAAACTGCAATACAACACAAACAAAATACCGGTAGTTCCTTTGCACAGAACTGCAAACTTATGTTCATGTTGTTTCCTAAACCAGACATCAAGTACAGGTAAGAGTCAAAAACACAACAAACACAGTAGCACCATGCAGAAGGCTGGTTAATAAAATAAAAAGCTAACTGACCAAATATATTTTCATCCAAAAGTCAACAGACTAATTCGACAAACCTTGTTATCAGACAAGTCTTTTGAGGTCTGGCGGTTCTGTAAATAAAAATAATACTTTTCAATTACTGTTATAACAACTATAAAAAGGGTAGTTCCTATTCATATACATACATACATACTTCATTATCATCTCCCCAGAAGGACTTTTCAGTGATAATCCTAACTATAAAAATTACAAACATATAACATCTATTTAATAAAATTTAAAAGGGTACTAAATTTACAAGTATAAAAAGTGATTTAAATTCTCACTAACCAGAGTAGATGCTGGTGATGTTGGAAGTGGAGGAAAATGCGAGGGCTCAAAAACAAGAGTGTCCGAGTCATCCTTGCTATGTCTAACAGGGCTGGCATGATTGACCTGTTGCCTCTGGAAAACAAGTTTAGACACACACAGTGAGTAGTGACACCGGTTTTAGTGCAGGGAAGTTAGTTGATGTGTCAGACATAACCCTCTTCTTACTGATACTGTACCACAGAAACCCATTAATGTACATTGTACCTTTTAAGTATGACAAGTGCCTAAGTAAAAACAAATACATAGTGTAGGAGATTCTACATTTATTTTACTATTTGCTGTTTGCCATTTTAGCAGTCTAAGAGATTTAATTATAGTTTATTGTCCTCACCCAATATTGATCAGTATTGAGTTTTACTACAAGATAAATGATGATAATAGAAATATCCAACTTTCCTAAAAGTTTGAAAATTACATAATTTATACATGAGTAACCAAAATGATTGACAGTTCTGTGTTACAACACGTTAGACTCATGGCACACTTACAGAATGTCTACTGATATCCTCACTGCTTCCTCTCCTCCTTCGTCTGTTTGGACCACGGCCGAAACTGACAAATCAAACCACAAATATTAATGTTGCTGCAGTAAAGCCCCAGATTGCTTCACTCATCTTCAGCAGTTTTCCAAAATTCCCTACTCATAAAGCATGGTGATGCAAACCCTGCATATTATTGTACATTGTATAATCACTGGAAATTTACATGTTGTTCAGTTCAGATAAAATTTAGCCAATAGCGATGCGCAGATGAGCTAAAAATAGAACTGGTCACCTAGAGACCACTCATGTGGGTCGGACAAACAAAGGGAGATTGGTGGTGTGTAGCAAAGCGGTCATAAAGTGAGAATATTTAGTCTTAGACCAAACAAAAAAAATATGTGTGTTTCTGGTTACATGCTTCTTAAAATTAGGGTAGGTACGTCGGAGGATTATTTTATTTTTTAAAATAATTTTATTTGCCCGAAGTACTTTTTATAAAAACAAAACAGGTTTATCTACATTTGTAAGTCAAAACAACTGAAAATGGTGAACATACATGTACTATAAGGGGATCGAAATAGTAGATCTGAAATCTTTAAATTTAATTTAAAAATGATATCATGTTTTGAATAACATTAACTGTAAATCAAATAACATGAAAACCTAAATCCCCATTGCTCCTTCATTTTCATTGGCTAACAGGATGATCTCTGCTGACTTGTCTGCAGTGCGCCACTGTTGCAAAAACAAATCGTTTCCAAGCTTTTAGCTTTAATTTTTTTATATAAGTTGCGACAAAAATGGACTTGAGAACTGAAAACAATTTTCTGCGAGAAGAACCAATTGTAAAGAACCAAAAACGACAATAAAAAAAATTAGGATCAGTGACCTAAACTTAGGGACGGTCGGTAACCCGAAACACACATATTTTTTTGTTTAGCCTTAGTCTTTTTTAGCTGTTTGGATGGTTACAACCAAACATTGCTGCTGGGGTGAGTGTAAAAGTCATTACAAATATGCTATTCCTAGTTTGAATGTCCGACCTCGTAATGTAATGTCCACACAGCGCTATTGATGAAAAGCATAGTGATCCAAAAAATATTTTAAAATAATGTAAAATATGCCCATCTACACAAAAACTGAGCTGTATGAATGCATTGAAAATGCAAGAGCACTCAAGCCATTATTAAAAACAACAAAGAAAGAAAATAATGAGTATTACATCCAACTGCAGTCATCTCACACCAGCAGGATTTAAAATTTCGACTTTCGCAAAACTTTTTGAGTAGAAGCAAGAAACAGGGCAAAATTTTTACCGAGGCAAGTGCCTCGGTTCACCTCTTGCTGGCTATGGACCTGCCTCACCCTCCCTCCCAGGTTCTGGTTTCTTCAATACTACAGTACCGTCTTTGGGAAACATACCACTTCCCAGTAGTCCCGATCTTCGGGGTTGGGACAGTTATCAGGACAACACCTAATCAAAAGAAAGATCCTGATGCCCGATGCAAAATTTTAATGAGTTTGTGGGATTTTGTTATCTGCACTTCTTTTGTTTGAATTGCATGTTCACCAGAAACAATAAATTGGGACAACTCGATAGTATCAGGATGGCATTCATAAAAAACAGAATATGTCAGCATTCTGTTTGAAGTGGCGTGAATACATTCTATGTGCTCACGGAAAAACAATCGTTCGAACTTCATATATCAAGAAATGTGATGACAGATGGTGATCGCCCGTGATCACAATCGGCTAGAAGATCATTTGAATAGAACTGTTCTAGATCTGTGTTGCATGCATAGCTGTCTTAATTA
>JAOBRH011301258.1:0-12438 GCA_027575125.1 Umimayanthus parasiticus | reverse complement strand
GTTGTTTTTTTTGGGGGGGGGTGGGAGGTACGTGATGAAGCCATATAAATAAATATACACAATTAGGGTACAAAAAATTTTGGGAGGGGAGGAGAATTGAAACAAAGCATACGCTATCAATTATCTCTTCTCTCGCCACGCAAAAAAAAGACGATGAAGGATCTCCCGTTCTTACGTCTCGTGGTGATATGAGAGATGGCTGCTGGCACAGCAGCCATAATGAGAAGGTGCCACCAGAAATCAAATTCACGTAAAGAAAACTACAGGCAAAATACAACGAAAAATAACCAACCTGTTCCGCATCTCTCTCGCACGTTCTGAGTTGCAGCAGCTGTTGTAATTTGATTCTGCGCACATCACACAATTCGTCCGAACGTTGTTTGCGTTCCTTGAGCTCGTCCAGCACATTCTGCACATGCGCGATACTGTGAGTGTAGTCTGGTGTCACATCCTCGGCGTACAGATTCACGACGGGAGTTCGCATCATCTCAATCATTGCCAGGCCGTCCCTGAGGGTCTCCTCCGAGATCTGCGCCACCGCTGAGAGACACAAACAAATGCATGAGACAAACTTCTAGTAGTGAGAAAACTACGAAAAACTTTAAATATAATACAGCACGCACAACATGTACAGTACAACGCATCGCAACACACCAAACCACAACACAACACACCACACCACACCACGCATGACATCATCATGACATAAGATAACATAACATAGTACTTATAGATAAGGCAGATAAGACATTGACAAAGCTAGATAAGGCTAGATTTGGCAGATAAGCCAGAAGCTATTGTTAATCATCTAGGCCCGGTTGTACAAAGAGTGGATAACTTTATCCGGTGGATGAATCCCTATCCAGCGGATAAAATTGGCGCGTTCTTAATTTTGATTGGACAACGAGCAAAGTTTATCCACTGGATAGGGATTTATCCGTTGGATAAAGTTGTCCACTCTTCGTACAACAGGGCCCAGGATGTGGTGAAAACCCGGACAAAGAAAATGAAAAGCGAAAAACAGTTACAGGAGAATTAACTGGCAGAAATGTGGATACAAGTAAATATGATATTTCAATACGGATTGGCTCGTGCTAGAAGGTCTACTCGGAGTTTACTCTTCCCTTCTCTCACACTCGCATGGACTAACAACTATACAGATATACATTTTATTAAAACGGATATCACGGTCACTTAATAAAAAATACTGGTCTCAGAGTTTTGCATTCTGAACTAAGAGAGTGCACATCCAGACAACACCTTTTATTTTGAGTAAACACTACTCCGTGTCCTATCAAAAGCGTAAGAGATACACAAATCTGGATCTGTGAACAGAAGGAAAGATGAAGGTGGACTGAGTAAGAATTGTTTATCTAAGGAGAGCCGACGACACGTAAAAATATTCGGGAATCAAGAATAAAGTGAAAAGTGGGAAAACGGCAATTGGGTAATCAGCAGAAACAACGACAGTCTAAACGCATTACTTTGTCTTTGGTTCAAGATGAGAAAAGTGTAGACTACCTATCTTTAGACTCCTTGTACGTCACTGACATGGGCAAACACAGCCGAGCATGGGGAGAAACGAACCGCTTGAAGTTCGGGATAACATATGAATTTGATGATGAATAAATAAGAGCAAACACAAAAGTTATGTTTCCGATTCCTTGTTGCCGCTGATTTGACTCAGTGCAGTCAATTATAGACTACGATATTGATGCTCTAATTCGCCAACAAACAGCACCAAATGTTTCCGAGGAGATGCGGAATAACACAAAAGAAAGGAAAGTTACAGTCTAATTTCAATTAGCACATACTGCACTGTTGATTTTAATTATACTCATATGTGTTTTGCTTTTCATCTTGTTTTCTATTTTTCGCACGTGCTTGGATCACTGTTTTGTATGGTGGCGTCATACGCATATTTTTATTTAACGGTTTCAGTTCTGTTTTTCTTTCCTGTGCTGGTGTTTGTTGTTCAGCAACTGTGCTCACATAGTGCGTGGCTCCTCCTAAAATGGTCTAAAATTGGTATAGGGTTTGATGGAGCCGAAACCAACTTTAGAATTGCACACATTTTAGGTACCCTATTGATGATCAGTTACTGATTTCATTTTTATTTTAGCGACATCATAGTTGTCTGTGCAGTTTAAATTTGCGGTGAGCTCCAACACTCACTTACTTGACTCGTCCTGTGTCATTCATGATCAGTCCGCAAGCAACAACCGCAATGCTTTGCGGTTTGTTTATCTTGTTCAGTGTAATCTAAATTACGTTGAGTTCCAAATGACGTTTTCTGGCCATGCTAAGGATATTATTCCCCTCTCTTACGCAGAAATTACTTAAACAGTTAGTGAAGACCCACACACAGGAGTTTCGCTTTTTCTTCCCTCTCCCCTTCCTCTCCATCTAGCTGGCCACGCCCCTACATATGCTGACACGCAATCCAGCCGATGGGAAAACCTACTTTCTGCCTTCTGCTCCAGGGTGTTAAGCATAGTCTCGGCACTCTCCAGGTCATCCATCAAAATCGCATCTGAGCAGAGCAACTCAAACAGATCGTCCAGGAAACCACAAAACTGTACGTGAATAAAAACAAAACAATAAATGTAGTAGGTAAATTTAGTCCGTTTCTACCACGACCCATGCAAACACGATAACGGCAACTGAGAAATTACAACCTAAAAAAAGACCTTTCGATTATTTATATTATATCAATTCAAAAAAGCACATCGTAACAATTTTCGATTTGTTGTAAACAACACAGGGACCAGTTGCATACGGTTGTTTGTATCAAGGCCTTCGCTTTTAAGTTTGACGTTTTTCCATGGGGTTTCCTCATAATTAACGTCTGATATTGGGTTAACGGCGA
The DNA here is from genome assembly GCA_027575125.1 of Umimayanthus parasiticus. NCBI lineage: Eukaryota > Metazoa > Cnidaria > Anthozoa > Zoantharia > Parazoanthidae > Umimayanthus > Umimayanthus parasiticus. The sequence continues at coordinate 9,569 of JAOBRH011301258.1, read as the reverse complement.
CCGACGTACATTTCTCTTGCAATCAGCTTCTGATCTCAGTTTCCCCAAAAAATCAGGAAAAATTTGCTGAGCGCAACTGTTATCGCCCAGTTTAAAGCCCCGTTTACATCCAACATGCTTTGCAGGTAGTTAATGTTGGAAGGCAATCCAAAAGAAGGAAGTAATCCCGTCTCTTGAAAGTTTACTAGAGATCTGCTCAAAATATAATTTGCTGTTTTTCAAAAAGACAACACAAATCAAATTTATTTCATTAATCTCACGTCATGCCGTATCAATCACTTTGTTTGAGCGCCAAAAACCTGTTAGAAGCCAACGTAGAGTGTCGGTTGTGTTTGGTATTTGGGTTTAGATTTGTACGACGGTCAAATCTGCATAATGAATAAACATTTGAATCGTAAAAAGTATCACTTTTATTTTAGGAAAATTTTAGATTTCTTATGGTATCTGCAAAACGGTAAAGCTGGTTGATAAATCGGACATCTTAACGACCTCATAGTCAACACTGAAAAGTGATGTGAAAACGGTTTCCGAAATTGTCCAGGTGGAAAAACAATAAACCCTGAGTCGCAAGAAAATCAACTGGAACCCACTATTCCGATGTTTGATACTGAGGACGTTACCCTAAGGTTACAATTTTTAGCGGCTACTAATGCTAGCGATTTTAGCGATTTTGAAAAAATCGCTAATTTTTAGTACTCGCTATAAAATTAGTTCTGTTCCTGAATATGTCTTTTCGTCTGACAAATGTTCAATAAAAATCCTCAAAATCGCCAAAATTGGTTGTCGCTAATTCTTTCTCAGACAAAATCGCTAAATTTAGTAGTCGCTAAAAATAGTAACCTTAAGGTATTTAACATTCACTTCGCAAACACGCGTTGGATAAGGGGTGATTGATACCTGAAGAAGTGCGCAGCACAAACTTGGCTTTAAGCATTACATATCCAACAAGTCTACGTTGGATGACTGTTTCGTTAGATACCAAATTCTTTCTATTTAATACTGTGCTAACAAAACATATCGTATTTAAGTGTAAACCTGGCTGAATTAGTGTAAAACGTTAATTTCCTTCCGATTTTATGAAGCACCTAGCTTTTATGGAAACAGCCATTGAGGCATAACTGAAGTTTATGTCGTAAAACCAACAAAAAAGCTGGAAATTCAATAACCAGAGGTTTGTGTGTAATAGTTTGCGGTTATTCTATCCTTCAAGAGTTTTTCTCTGAGCATTTTGGAAACAAACGGATGATTTAGAGATGGAAGCGATCGCTGACTTAAATTTGCCACCACATTAATGTAATCGAATAGGTCTAATCTAATTAGCTTTTTCTCTGACGGGAGAGGGGCACTGCTACAAGTTTCCCCAATTACAGCAGATCCTTTGTAGGGGAGTCCACAACACCAGCATTAGGGCTACTCTTATCGACAAGTGTCTGGATTCTTTTAAGTCCTCCAATATATAGAACGTCGAGAGACTAGACCGACAGCTTAACGTCCACTTCCGCGAACAGATCTTAAACCTTTGATCACAACCTCGCCACAATCTTGAAAACTATAACAAAGATCTGTGCATGGCTAAGTCAGGCTCTCACTTTACTTAAGTTGACTGTGAAATCGCATAAACCAAACTAGGATTTTAAAGACTTTAAAGGTTCCGCGGGGAGCCTTACTTACATCGTTTGCGTTCTTGTGGAAGGCCATGGAAGTGATGATTAGATCTCGCCGTCTCTCCATCCGGGACGCAAAGCTGCGACACACCTGGTCCAGGTGTTCCTTCTGAGTCCTCAGCTCCTTGGACGCATAGTGATTCTCCTGCAGCATCTTCTTGGCAAGGTCCCTCACACGGGCGAACATGGTTATTACTTCCTAAAATGTAAAAACACTTATTGACTAAAAAAGCCCGTTCACAAAAACTGCATGGGGGTTGACTTAAGACTAGTCTTGAAGAAAGGACTCTTTTTACAAGTAAAAGGCAAAAAAATTAGCACCTGACGATCTTCACCTTGTTTCTTCATTTGTCTACTCTCTTTTTGTGAATACCTCCCTTGAGAGAACAAATTTCAGGAACTTCACTACCCCCCGTTGTTTATCCCTTTACCACTCCTGCCCAAAGTTTGAGAGTGATGATTACTCTAAGCATGCCTGATATTAAAACCTATCTGCTGATGAAGACGGCTTTGCTAAAAACAAGGTGTCGAGACTTCTGGACAAGTTGTGAAAAACCATACAAAGACCATTTATTTTGTTTATCTTGAAGAATAGAAGTGTTCGCAGCCTGTGTGACGGACTCGACAAGCCGAGAGAGCGGGACTGAGTTTATATGTTAGTAGCGTGCGGTCAGACATGAAAAAGGCCGCGCATAGACAAGAAAATATATCACTACTATATCATTTCGTTTTAATTGTCCCGGGCGATGTTTATTTGCATATGTATGTTCGTCCACACTAATGCGTTTTTCTTTGGCTTCGTTTTCGGTGACGTCGAAAACGCTCAGCGTCTTAGTGTGGACACTACCGTTTTCATGCCGTTTTAACGAAGACGATACGTATACGTTTGGATCCACTTTCGAGAGCGTTTTCACATTGCAGCGTCTTAGTATGGACAAAAGGCCTTAACGCATCGAAATGTATGCGGTTTAAAACGAAAACGCACTCGTGTGGACAGGATATAAAAGTTCCCCCACCGTTGGCATGCCTGTCTTACAGGCCAAAGTGTTTTGTGTTTGATGAGTTAAGAATTATTTCTCAGGAATTGTCAGTTCAAAGCTGATTTTAAAAATGCAGAGCTCTGAAGACATCTTAACATTATAAACTGAAGAACATCGAACTCGTTATTACTGTTTGCAGATCACTAAACGATTCCCTAGCGCAATCCTCAATCTCGGACGGAAACACATACGTACCCTTGCTGAAAGCTCAAAATCGTCATGTTCTCTTTTAAGAGCATCGCAACTTTTCGGCGAGTCCCCTATTTCAGTGGTTGCCTTCAGATAAGCTTCTCCTGGACCCAGCATCCAGTCTATAACCTGTTAATGGCGATTGCAAAATAAGTAAAGGTTTTTCACTGGAATCAAACTCACAATGATGAACGACTAAGTCAGGAAAGGAAAATGGCATCAGTAGGCTGTTTCACAGGTCAGCAGCTTCACAGGTGGTCGAGGTTTTCTAATTTCTGACGTTCGAGTGGAATCGAGAACTATACAGGGCCCGCGGAGCGGGAGGGGCTGGGGGGGGCGTTTTAGTACCCCCCCGCCACTTTTTTGAAAAATATAAAGAGTTACTGAGAAAAAGTGTTTCCAGCCCCACCACTTTCAGTCACTTGTCAGCCCCCCCCCCGCCCACACCCCACTTCCAAAGTAGCTTCGCAGTCCCTGCCATAATTATAAACACTGTTGGAAAGACTACTCAAAACTAGCAAACGTTCCTGTGAATATTTAGCTTGTTATTTAAAGAGGTCAAGATATTGCAAAAACAACACAAATTTAACGTAATTCAGCGTAAGATGCAATGTTTTAGTCAAATAAAGCATCTAATGATCTATCTATTTAACTCCCTGTAGAAATTTCTATGGCGTCGACACACTCCTGACGGGCAGGACTTGCATACTGCTATACTGTCTTCATAAGTATCGATTCTTATATTGGCAATAACTCCAACTCTATACGAGATACATGTAGCTGGCAAATAATTAGAACTTTTGCTAATTTTACGATGCTCTTTCAAAAATGGTTGACCGTTTTTCGATTAGTGAAAAGATTGGGTACGGACTTCAACTGTGCCCCAGCTTCCCAATCTGGCTTGGCAAAAATAGTTTTCAAAATGGCCGACGAAGTGTTCGAACTTCGAGAAAAACACTTGGACGTCTATGTTGCGGTTTCATACTGAATTTTACCGCAACCAGATTCTTAGGAAACCACACCATCCCTCAGTGCCTAACACTTTCCGGCACGAGGCAGTACTTTGGTGAAATCTTAGCAAATTACTAAATTAGAGCCAAATTCTTTGAGTGCAGATAAGTTAAAAATGGATTTACTTTACGAATACCTTGTATGTATCTCACAAGTGTTTTTATACTGTATAGAATGAATGGTGTGTGTTCAAATCAAAAGTTCCATCTGACTATAAAACAGAACTTAGATTTAGCTTGATGCTTGTCCAAATAGCGGAATTCCGTCAAGTACTTACAGTTCTTTCAGTGCTACAGTAGTTCGATACCATAACTGGTGCCGCACGTGTTTTATAAGTGTCACAGTGTATAATTGGCATGATGGAAACTAGAACAACTTAAGGCGGTGTTACACGGGTCAATTTGCAACAACGAGTTTCCGCGCAACACCGTATCGTGGAAAGTCGATCCCCGTGTTGTTAACACCACCTTTAAGAACAATTGAGGCTCAAATTGTGCAAAAACTTAAGAACAACGAGCCTCGGCCAAAATTTACTGGTTCTTATAGAAAAAAGCATGTGATGTATCAACATATTGAAACTACATGAAATATAAAAAAGCAGGGGAAAAGGTAAAGACGATTATGAGCGCATGCTTGTAATATATACTTGAATTGTGGCACATATTTTCAGATCAAATGAAATAACGTTCATGACAAAATTAACAAAACACAAATTACTACAAAAATAGGAAGCAATAACACAACAAAAAGTATTTGTGAATCGATCATTACCTTAACAAAGGTAAAACAAGAAGCAAAATTGATAACTAACTTGGACCTTAAGAAAGAAGAAAGCACTTTATACTAGTATACTATACTGTACCGCTAATTACTTTAAGAAAACTATATTTAAATATATAACAGGTACAACCAAAACTGAAACAACCCAAAATCAACGAGCATTAACCAGAATTATCTGGTCTCCTTATGTATAATTAAAATCAAAGCATTTAATATCAAATATATATTCCTTCGTGACTTTTTTCCAACATGTAGTTCACAAGCATCAAATACTGCTATTGCAAACTACATGTACGAGCTGATGGTAAAGGTGACCCACCTTCCGAAACCCAGACTCAAATTCTTTCAAATTTAGACACTGCATCAGTTCTTTCTTCCTCTTCTCCCACATGTCAATCAGCTGGCTGTACTTGCCCTGCAGCTGGTTAAGGATGCCGTCCAAATATGTCTTCTCCTCTACTGCCATGGAAAGTATCTGCAAATTTGGCTGCAACTGTGGCTTGCTTTCATCTATCAGAGTGATGGCTGATTCACCTCGACGAAACACTGGCTGGGATACTCCCTCTAGTGTGGACCGCCTCTCTTCATGCTTGTGGATGAGTTCATGAGTGTCGCCAATTGTGTTTCCTAACAAGTAGGTGTCCAGGTCTTGTTCAAGCTCATTGAACTTTGCTGCTACAACCACTGTCTCGCTTGAAAACTTTTCTATCACCTGCAAAAACATAGCTTAAATCTACTGATGTTTCTAGGAAACTACACACACACACACACACACACACACACACACACACACACATATATATATATATAAGGGTCAGTTTAAACACATTAAAACCAAAGGATACGTTTACAAGTAGACATCACTGTTAGCATTGATATTTTGGAAAGCATGAACTTTGTTCACACTTGTTGCAAGAATAGATCTCATCTCAATCATCAACATTAACTATGTTGTACCTTTCGCATGCGAATCCAATCTTCATGGTTGTATCGATGTGTGCCACCAAACACTCTGGTTAGCTGGCTCTCATCGCAAAATTGGATCAGTTTGTTGGATGAGGACAGAAGAATTGTCTGAGAAAAACAAAATATTAAACGTTGGTCAATATCTTGTTTTCTGCAAATCTAAATGATTCATGGTCAAAGCAAAATTATTGAAGAAACAAGATTCCAAGTGAAATATTCTGCATCAGCAGTCTAACAGTTTTCCATCACAAACTGCTTTACTGGTATGTAGAGTATCATTTATTACAATTCACTAAAAAGTATTGATGTATCTATTCTGACTTATAAATGCGAAAACAAATTTTATGAATATATTTTCCCCACTTTGCAGAAGAACCATGATAAACTATGGAAGAAAAAAACTGTTTTTCTGCGTGGGCAAGTACGCTGAATATGAGTTTGATCAACAAATGTTGATATGGTATGTTTGTCGCCTGTGGGATATGGTGTTTAGCTGACGTTTTCCCTTTGTCGGAGCAGACTGAGGGATTGTGGGGAAATCAGTGTTTAAATAGTTGGTAATAAATTTATGCAGATTGAAAAGTTAAGTGTTGCCGTTGGTTGAAATTAGTAGCATCTAATTGGTCAAAACTATATTTGAAATTTAGCGAAAGAAAATTGTTCATTAATTCCATTGGGAGCCAAGGTCCCAAGTTTGAAAATTAGTCTCTGTTCTTTCCTTTTTCGAGTTTCAATGTTCCCAAAGTGTAGGTTAATTCTGCAAATTTCTGTGTGTTTGTGCAAATGGCCCGGGAGATTGAAATGTCTAGACTAATTTACCTGGACTGGTTTCATTCAAACCTCAAACTTTGCAATATTCTTTATATTGCTTTCTAGATAGATAGTTAGACTAAAAATGAAAATGGTTTTTTAGGGAGCAAATAAATGTCTGATATCTAGTTGAGGGCAGGGAGATGGTTTGACAAGACAGGTTTGACATGGTGCTGAGGAGTGGCTTTCACTTCTCCCAATAAATTTTCTTACTTTTTACTTCTAAGAAATGATTTCTAAAAAAATTCAGAGAACAATGAAAAACTCCCTTCCTCCATTCTGGTATGTTAATTACATGTACATGTAATTCAGAATCTAACTTTTAAGCTGGCATTGCAACATCCACCAATTTTTGGCCAGATACAAAATCTAATCATAGTCTGTAGTACAATGTAGTTATCAGTTGATCTGACCTGACCCAGTGACACTTACCTCAAATCCAAAATTGTTCTTCTCTTTCTTAAAACCTGAACCTGACCTCCTCTTTTCCCAGAAAGCATCAGGTTGTATTATCAAAACACTGTGGATCTTCTCAGGTATCGTTTCCTGTTGTGTAAAACAAAGCAACATGTTCAAAAGTGGCTCCACTGTATAGAAGTTATCTAAAGCTGAGCAAGAGGAGTCACAAAGTTTCTAAAGTTATCCAGAAGTGCTCAGTTTCTTGGGGGACAAGATTGAATTTTTGATATCTATGTTTGGACATCTTTGGACAGTACTGTTTAGACACCTCTAGTCACTTCCAGAATCTACTTTCAGCAATGGTGCAAAAACTACCTTAGAATGACAATTTTTAGTGATTTTCCAAAATACTGGGAAATTTCAGACTTTTTTCACAGCTATGTACACTGTTTCCTAGGCTAATGGTACATAGTAGATCTAGGTTTTCTGATAAGTTGGGAGACTTGCCGTGAAGATAACTGGGGAAGAGTTGTCAGGCAGGATCCCTTTTGAAAGAATGAACCAACCACAGCTAATATCCAGGGGTTTGGTGATAAAGCAGGGCCAACACCCATTTTCTTCTTTTGTTTGTTGCATTAAAAATGGTAACTTTCTTGAGCATTTCTGCTTGTTGGTTCTGGTTATGGCTGTTGCAGACTAGGAAGCAAAGCCTGCCAGCAGGATTGGGGTTGCTAGTCTGAAAAGATGATTGACCTGAGAGTTTAACTAGTAAAACAAAATCTGTCACTTGGTGTGACAAAAGCTTCTGGAACACCTCTTCCAGGTCTAGGTAGTCTATTGCACGCCTAGTTTCATTTTTTTAGAGTCACATCTACAAGGAGAAGTGTTTTCATCCCCAGCGAAGAAATTTCTTGCCATTTTGGAAGCTTTTCTTTTCTAGTCAATAGCCTAATGTTTGGGTGGAAATTCCATTTGGATTACCTGAACATGATTCCATTGGCCACTGTAGCATTGCAGGAAAGTACTAGATAATTTTGAGGTTTTGTGAAGGGTGGTCCAAAATCATCACTTAGGCAGTTTTTGCATCAACCACTTCAATTCTAAAACACCTCTGCATGATTGTATATACCTATAATCACTTTCAGAAAACCCTTCACAATTCTAGACACCTCCTGTGAACACCTGAAACATGAGAATTCTAGACACCTTTATACACCTTTATGTGAACATCTCCAATCACTTTTAGAAACCCCTCAACAATTCCAGCTAGACACCTCTATGCACCTGGGATACCTCCAGAAACCTTACCATTATTGTTATAACTTACTGACAGCAACAACCATATTTGCAGCATCACACTGTATTATGTAAAGCCCATCACACACTAGCCAATTTTTTGTCAAGAGACTCCTGATTTTCTGTCGGAGACAAATCTGTCTGGTGTCTTGGCTCATCACACACTAGCCAATTTTTTGTTGCCGATCTTTTGCCAAGTTAATACGTCATGCATGTTGGATTCTGGCAGTAAATATCATGTGATGGAAATAACCCTTCTCAATTGGTTACAGCATATATTTGTCACCAACAAATTGTCAAGGACCACCACACACAAGCCGACAAGATCTGTCAGGATGTCTGAAAATCAAACATGTTTAATTTTCTCCCGATAAGATCCAATTTTATCATGGCTTGTCGGGAAGCACCCCACACTAGCCAATTTTTTGTCGGCGATGAAAAATCAGAGGTCTCCTGACAAAAACCCGGCTAGTGTGTGATGGGCTTAAGTATTTTCATTCTTGTGCTTTTGTTTCATTACTGTAATCTTTTTTTTCTTTCTACATTCTGTTTATCGCCTGATGATTTCAGGGGGTTGTCATGACCAAGGGAAAGTGTTAGGGAAACCATTAGGGTATGATTTTGCGACAATTTCAGATCCTGGGGCATTCATTTCGGTCAATTTCTCAGTTGGGAATCTTATTATAAACGTTTTGGGTCAGCTACAGTTCAAACAAAGTCTAAATTAATCTTACCTGATGTTCTTCCTTATTAACTTTGTTCAGAGCTTCAAAAGCATTGGAAACAAAAGATAAACAATGGCTAAGATTAAAACTTTGTTTAAATAATCAGGCCTTTTAAATTCCAATTTAATACCTGCAATGTTCTGAGGGTTGGTTTTACAGTCTTCCATGTCGTGCCTCTTAAGTCAATTACCACAATGACCCCAAGTGCTTTAATCGCTGGTCTGAGAACACAAATTAAAAATGTTGTAATTACGTGCAAACTTTCCAGAAATTTGAGATCTGAAGGCCAACTACCTATATAAAACACTTGGTAACACTTTCCAATTGAGCAAATTACATCATGCAAAAGAATACTGTAGTTTGAAGCACATTCCATAATTCTGTATTAAATTGTATTGTCCCAGTGTATTGTTCTCTTCTCATGCTCAGTTTCTTGAATTCATGCCTCCTCCCTAAAACATGATTGTGTACATGTATACTGGGTTATTCCAGAAAAAAATCCACACACACCCCATGGATAGCAACTTTTTTTGCCAAAGCATTCAACCTCTGCTGTAAACAACAACGGCAACATTTTTTGCCAAAGCATTCAACCTCTTCTGTAAACTATTTTAAGAGGAAAAGTCGATCTTTTATACATCTATCAAAAATGACCCCTGAAGAAGAATTTTCTAGCCTGTACCCCCCCC
>JAOBRH011300146.1:1681-20232 GCA_027575125.1 Umimayanthus parasiticus | reverse complement strand
TTTCTGGGGGGGGGGGGGCATGCCCCCACACACCCCTACAGGCGCGCGCCTTTGGCGCTCGCAAAAGCTTCCCGTACCATTAAAAGTCGCCCGATTTCAGTTTAATAATCCGTAGGTTGGACACTCTGCCTCATGTGTCTTCGGAAGTTGCATAGCGTAAAATTCATTAATTATTTAGTCCCGGTTCTTGAGGTACGCACTCACCCCCCTCCCCCCATGAAAAATCCTGGTTACGGGCCTGATTTTGTAGGAACCAAGCTATGCCTGGCTACACAGATTATCACACTCTATTGGTTTTTTTTTTCTGCCCATTTTTTTTAACTATCTTACGCGCGTTTAAAAAAAACTCACAAGAAGATTGCAGAACTTTCATTGATTTCCTCCCGATAACTGAATTTTCGCGAGGGCACACAAAAACCGACAAGATCCGTTAAAACTTCTGAAAAAGAAACACGCCTTTTAAGATGTCCCCGCGCGACTTGCTCAGACTTTGTCGTGGCTTGTCGTGAACGACATCGCTGTGGCCGATTTTTTTGTCGGCTGCAAATGGTTAGCAGACTCCCGGTACGGTGTGTGGTGGGTTTTATCGATACGACAAGTTGTCGTTTGTGTTGAAATGATATAGATTTTGTGTCTCGCGTAGTATGTGATAATCTCATCTTTTTGAAAACGACCTTTACACGATTTGACTGAAGTCGATTTTGCGAAGGATAATATGAAATCATCCAAAAATGTTTCAAAGTTGCATTTGAAGAAGGCGCATCACAAATTGTTCAACTGATAAGGTCTGATAGGTAGAAAAGTGTCCCGCGTGTTCGCATAACTAACACTAACAAAATTATCGAACCAATTAATCGTCGGCATACACGGAGTTAAGAAAAATGCCTAGATATGGATACTAGTCTGCTGATCAAACTTACATTTAGATGTTTTCATGTTTATTTAGTGTTGAATATAATGGGTCATTTGGCTATTTTCTCAATGGATGTATTCTTTCCAAACGAACCGCTAACCGTTTGCAGTGAGTATTTTTTGCAAACCAATCTTAACTGCTTGCAATAAGGGAAGCAGATTTTGCCGAACTTTTTTCGATATTACGCGTCGACCACTGTCTGCAATTGTTTAGCCTTCAGGACGTGATCAGGAGAAAAAGAGATGTGGGAAATATATCACAATCAATATCTAAAAAATCGCAAACATATCAACTCAAACGTTTGCGTTTGTTTACGACAAACTTTCATTCCCCGTAAGGTTTCGTGCTAGCTCGAACTGAAATACTGAACTTGTATACGGAAACTCTCTGGCTCGCTATTTACCACTTCTATCGATTAAAGGTCTAAGACTGAAAGCTAAACAATGGTGGCATTATTGTTCTTCGGTTTTTTACCAGTTGAGGCTAAAATGCTCTTAAAAATTGTTCTTACTAGTCTGTATGAAATACGACTGTCCATGCTCAGTAAAATAACTCGTACAAAATAATAATTGCTCCTCCGCACAGCTGCTGTAAAATCCATGCTTTAGTGCATTTTTATGGCCCGGCAGATTGGCGAATTCTGTTGCGAAGATTTTTAATGCGTCTGCACATTTGCATCGTATCGGGTACAAATGCACACGAGGTGAGCTTGCATGTAAACCAAGAGCTGTATTCAAAATCAACAATACTGTCTCAAACAGTATTGTTTCGCTGTCTTGGTAAAACTACATTAAACAATAATCGTATTAAAAGTTTAAAGAAAAACTAGCCTTTTTGCAATATTGCTATATTTCATCAATCATTTGAATTATGGAGTCTGATTTTTGTTTTTGATCTTTAGCTTAATGGCCTGATTGTCCAGCATTAGGGCGGTACAAACTCGAGACAAAGTTTTCTTAGACTATTTCTAAATCCCCAAACACCTCAGCTCAACAAACGTATATTCTTTATGCAATGATAGGTTCATTCTTTAAAAGCTTCCCTTACTGATGAGGCGCGTTTTAAATGAAATTTTGAACCGAGAAAATGCATGAATAGATTATTGCATATGAGCCACGAAAGCAACGCACTTAATGATTGCAGATGCCCAAAGCGAGTTTGAAGCTACCAAAATGAAACTAAATGAACTGTTATTAGTTCGCTATATAATTACTTGTATAGTCTATATATTCAAGTGCATAATATTTTAACATAAAGTGATGGTTAAAACTTCGAAAGCAATACACTCTATGATTGTAGATACCCAAAGCGAGTTTGAAGCTATTTTAAAAAGTGAACTGTCATTAGTTCACCGCTCAATAATTACTGTAGATTCCAGTGAACGAATGATATTTTAACATAAAGTAATGGATGCGTATATGCCGACTCAATAAGTGACGATTTAAAAGCATATCAGAGAAATTACCAGTGTTTTAAATCCCTTTAATATTAAGGGTATAGGAATTTGTCCGTATCGAAGGCTAGAAGACTGTTACTGAATCGAAGCAGTTAGCAACTGATTCGATTCCTAACTGAAACCGACTTTACTTTGAAGCGAGAACTGAAAAAATGTTTGAAAATTGAACAGTTTCTTGTGTGCAATTGGCCAAAATGTTTTGTAAGTCCCATTGCGGACTAAAAATACATCATGCCATGAATTACGGCTGTACAGCGCCTGATGATCAAAAACCTACTTCGTCAACACTGACAGATCTTTGGGTTTCAAAATGACTCGACCTGTCGCTGTGTGTAGTACCGTAAAAAATAAAAAAATGTGCGATTCTTTTGGTTCAACTGTGGTAGCTTTTCTTTTCAAGCTATTTTTGACTGAAAAGTAAACTTTTCCGGTATCTTTTAGCGTTTCCATATATACAACTGATCAAGAGAAATTGAACAAGAAATCCAATAATCCATTTTGCTCCGATATTTAACTTTCAATTGACTTGTAATCCAGCTGCATGAAATCTATAAACTTTCTTTGTATATCAATCGGAACGGACAAATAAGGTTTCGAACATATGATGTATATAACTAATTCAGTTGAAACGAAAATGTGGTTCAAGTTATGGTCTTTTTGAAATTTCACAAACCAATATATTACCCACAAAACGAGCAAACAAATGTCAGTTTCGTTTATCCAGGAAAGAAATCTTTACTTTACTTAACTGTGCATGAGAGGTTTGTCGAAATCAAATATTATGCAGCTTTAGATAAGTGCCAAAGAGAACGGAGCTAATGTTTGTCTACACTATTCGAAAAATGTTGCAGAGTGTACAAAAATTTGAGACCGTGCAACGCAATTCGAAAGGGGTGGGTGGAGATCTCCCTGATGTTGATATTTGCTCTCAGTTCGAAAGGATGCGGTCAAATGTGGATTTATGCCGCACAAACTTTATTAAAACTAAAGATTAACTTATAACATAGAATATCAATTAGTAAAAACCATTACCGCAATCTGTCCAAAATAGCTTTTAAAAAGAGGACTTGGTATAAAGCGGGAACGCTAGAAAAAGCGCGTGAACTTTTGTTAGCAAAATCGCTGGTTTTCCGTTTCGTGATCAAACTTGGGACTGATAGCGCCATTTGACCACGAAGGATATGCTCAGCGAATATCTCAGGACTTACCAAATAGCAGGAGAGCAGTTTCTTTATATTTTAGACTAATCAATCAAACGAGAAGGATCGATTCGAAGACCGATATCTTTACAAGTCAATATTATAAACTGATATTAGTTTGTTTATGTATATAGGTGTTTATTAAACTAATCTAATTTTTCTTCTTAACATTAAAATTTTAACAACACTTTGTGCTTTAATAATACTGCATTTAAGTCTGTAATTATCAACGAGAAATATATTTCATCTTGCCGCTGACTTCATATGCATAAAACTTTGTTTTTCTTGGCTTGTACGTGTTTTTCCTGGGGGTTTTCGTGTTCTGGAATCAGTGCAAACTACCACGCACTTTCGGATTTCCCCTTATTCGATAGCTACTAAACAATAAAAATAAAACATTTTCTTTTCGGATTGCTGTTCAAAACACGTATCAAGTCGGGAAACGGGAATCTCTTCCTGTGTATCTTCTATATGATCCTACACAATCACTTCAATTTGATGGTGTAGAAACCGCGGTCGCCTGTTAATTAAAGGGAATCCTATATCTTTGAATCAGAAGCGGCATGCTCCCTTTTTTCTTCTAGGAAGTCGTAACAAATCGTAAAATTTAGAAATCAGGTACATCATCTTCACTGACATACTGCATGGCAAAATCTACTTTGAGATGTTCTTAGAAAATAAAAAAATGCGTTTCTTGTTGTGGATTTGGGCTATCGCTGTCTTCACACGGATTCACCACACCCACTTTAATAATTGAGAAATCGTCCCACAAACCTTTCTAAGCAACAGTTCATTGCAGGGTTGAAACCGTTTTATGCCTTGTTGCAACGTTTTCCAATATGATCGTGTTACAATCTTTGTAAAGTTCGTAAGTTTTGAATTTCAAGAAATGATTACCCCCGAGTACATGTCTTTTTCGAGACGAGCAAAATGTATGGTCAGTTTACAAAAAGATGACTTTTTGACAACTTGTTCAAAAGCGTGGGCGTTCTAGACCTCACGAAGTTGTCTTTAGCCTAGACTTGTGCTATCTCCATAGTCAATGTTGCTTGAAAAATAAGTTGAAATCGTCTAGCTCTAGTTGAGTTTCAAAAGCCTTACCAAATATTAATGATAAACCCCAGTCCTTACCTCTGTATCCAGCTAATGCAGACTCATCGAAGTAGAGAGGGTCGTTTCGCTTGTCTCCGGCCGTGGCACGATACGACAAGGAATCTAAATGCAATATAAAAACAACTTTTTCAAGCTAGAACTTATAAGAAGTATAAACTATACTATATTCTGGATATTTTATTATAACTGACTTGGTACAATAAGGCAAATGAAAACAAAAGCTTGCTCAATACGCCCAAAACCTACTTAAAGCGAAATGTGCAGTTTTTCGGAAAATCTGGATTTCAAAAACGTGTTTCAATGTAAGACGCAAAATACCTTGGAACAAATGAGTAAAAGACTAAAATTGAATAATGAATTAATTATGTATGAAATATTTCACAACTCTAAGAACGCTTTGAAAACTGCCCACTTTCGGTTGATTTTGAGTCAATTGCGTGTTTGAAGTTGTTTTAGTTTGGCAGGAAGTACTTGCAGTATTATCATATTTTATGGCGGGGAAACAAAAGAATTGTCGGTTTATAAAAGATATCCTTGTTTTTTGTTGTTTCTTAGTTTTGAAAAGTAGTTGCGGAAAGTTTTCGAATTTTTCAAATAGAACTTGCGAAATATTTGAGAATGGCTCGTGTGCGTTTGCGAGTGACAGCAGGGCACAGTAGCGTCAGAGCAAAATCTGAAAGCAGTATCTGTTACTGCTTGAACTAGTTTTTGTGAACTTTCTTCGAAAATTGAAAGCATGACGACTTTCTCAAAAAATGCACTTCAACAAAAACTGTTAACTGTTGGTATTCTTTTAGTTGTTGTGAGTTAAGCCATGCAGAAGGACTTAAGTATTGGCCTGGTTGCGACCATCAACCTTTTAAAACGTGGCGGCGGATGTTGAAATTGAAAAGTCAGTTTTTGATTACTTAACTCTTAAGCTATTTCTTCCGACTTTGTCCGAACTAAAGAATACACCGTTTTTCATCATCTCAATAGTAGCTATAGAATCTAGTTACCCGACCAAGTTGTGTTGCAATAGTTTGCATTCCCCCCAGTGAAATGCATGGAGAACCGGATGCGACTTGGTGTAGAAAATACTCGAAGAAACAATTTGATTTGAACTAGAAACAAGTTGAATGAATTCTTTGCGTCGAGAATCCAAATAGCGTCTTAGTCACACGATCAGCGCTAAAATTCAACACGCTCGTAGGGTTGGAGCTTGTTCCCACCACCTTGACATGGATCGAGCTAAGACTATCAAATTAAATTATTAATTTGGAATATTGAAATTGAATTATAAGAGTAAAACTGCACGATTGCCAAGTGAAACTACACCTATACAAAGGTGCATACTAATTATTTTTGCACGCTTCAGTTCAAGAACGTGTGCTTTCAATTAAACGCTTGTTTCGTAAACCTTCCTCTACGTAAGTGAAACGATGAAACGCGTCTGAATTTCTGTTTCAATAAATCCTAATAACAATATTTACAAAACTAAGAGATAACTGGCGTATCAGTCATGGAAATTGTAGTTGAACATGCCATTTAATATATACCAACAATGGGTGACCAGGTTAAACAATAGGAGAAAATGACTTCAAGAGAATGGTCGAATGAAAACTGAAAAGCTCGAAAACGTGATCAGAATTTCTAGCCAACTCATACTTGATTATTAATAACATCCTAATGAACATGATGAAGCAAGAATTTTAAAAAATTGGAAACGGAAAACAGGGTTAGCAATTCTTCTATTTTCTGGCTCTCTTAACGACATCTGCCGACCTTTACACAAATTAGGGGTTACTGCGAAAAATGCAACATGAAATCCTTACGTTATGAGGTCGAAGCTTGATCAATTGTTCAACGAACACAAGACAAAAACGGAACGCGGGAAATCGATAACAACTGTATGGAAAAATTAGCGTGTTCGGTACTGATGTTGGAATTACAAACGTCTTTTTAAAAACCCAACTCTGGGTGGGGGAAGTCCTTCGCTCGAGACGGTTTTGTTATGCCACCATTGTCTTATTTTTCATACCGCGCGAACTGAAACGAGCGCATACCAACTTTGATGAGGCAACTGCCCTTGCGGGGTATCGAAATACTATCAAGAAGAAACTTCTGTAACTATAGGTCTTTCTTGCTAAAGCGTAACTTGTTTTATAAATCTGAAAGAATTGCAGGATTTACGTAGGGCTACATTCTTTAAACGCGATAACAACTGTGTTGTGCACTAGATACAAGGGAAAGAATTGCTCACATTTCCGACCGAAGACAAAATTGCGTTTGGATATTTAGCGACAAGATTAAACAATTTTTACTTTAGTATGGCGGAACTGGGCAACTTGGAAACAAGTTTTCAATTACGAAGAAAAAGGATGTGCACTCGTGCAAAACAGGCTTCTTGACCTATTTTTATTTTTTGCGAGCAAAGTTCCTCTTTAGAAAGCGAAAGCTTCTGAGAAAAAGCGACATTTTTTGATAAGAATACGGAATTCTCATAGTTTCGTCCTTCAAGGTTTTGTTTACACCTCGCAAACATCCGTTTTTTCTACTGAGTAGTTCCTATTATGCTTTGAGCATAGTGACATTAGTGTAGATTAGATCTGAGTAGCGATGCATTCATGCGAGATGTGAATTTACCTTTTTGAATCCTTTGGCTAATGTTCAGTCAAAAAATCAAGAATTAAACCAAAGCAACAAGCTATCAAAATGGATTTTTTTCTTGCCAGATCTTTGAATCACTAGTTGGCAGTTGTGGGGCATATAAATAGCATTAGAATTGCTGCGTTTGTGACTCGGTGTATTTCACGCTTGGAGAGTCCAGCAAAATATAGTGTCGAAATATAATGCACTGACCTATTTTTATCAACCAATTTCCCTTGAAATGCCGCTTATATAGGAATACTTTCAAAACCATATAGCGCAGTGTTTTGATCTCAAGACAATTTGTTCCACTCTGTCGAATTCGTTTTCTCCATGTTGAATTAATTTGTTCACAGTTTGTGTAAGACAACTTATTCTTTAGCAGTTATACATATATAGAAATAACTTTGAGATCTCAAGGATCGGGCGTAAACATGTTGCAATATCGAAAAATGTCCGACAAAAGAAAACCAATACGATGACTGATAGTGACCGACTCTGATCTAATAATTAATGAGTGATGCGGAATCGTGATGAAAAAAATCTTCAAATTCTTTGTTTGAACACCATGATAATTTTCCATTCAAGATGTCGTTTTGTCCATATAACCCTTTGTTACGGCAAATTGGTCAAAAAGTTCGTACAGGAGTGTCTGGGAAAATCCCTTTCGGAGTGGCATGTTTGAGTTCTGTTTCGAAAGTCGTTATATTGATACAACGACTCACCGTCTCGTGCGTTTTATTCTTCGGTGAAAAACTGAACAAAACTCAAGGTATATCGCCCGAGTGGGAGTGAAATATTTTTCTTATGACTCAGCCATTTGCGGTTAAAAGTTTAAGCCATAAGGGTTGCTAAAACCTCTCTCTTCTCAGGTACGTGATTGATATTTTAGTTTTCACGTTTACAAAACGGAAATATGGTCAGATATAGCTTCGTTGGAGGCGAGGTTTTATTTGTATCAAGTGTTTTGTAAAAGAACAAAATGGAAGATTCCACGTAGTCGAGTTATGAAGCACGTGCAACTTAAATGAGCACTTATAGAGGACAATGGCAGAAAAAGTGCTTTGCTCAGATGACTGAAATCTATAAAGCAAGCCAAAATGGACCTCTGTAAAATGAGGTACATATATGCTATATAAAATCAATTGGCTATCGGCAAGTTAAATTGAGGCATACTTTAGTTCAGTTATAAAGGGTTTGTAACCAACCAGAGTTTTCGGTATGATATATAAATATTTAATACGAGATATTTGAACAGTCAATTTATTGAGATACATATAGGAAAGTGTGAACTTCTAACTTTGATTATTTTATAAAAGAAGCGATTGTTGTTAGTGTAGTTTTCTACAGTTATAAAAGCAAGTGTAGAAAGAAAAAGGTCGACAAAAACAAATTGCAAATTAATGCGAGATATTTGAACAGCCAATTTACTGATGTACATATGGGGAAGTGTAAACTTCTAACTTTGATTTATAAAAGAAGGGATTGTTGTTAGTGTTTGATTAATAAAAGGAGCGATCATTGCCAGTGTAGTATTGTGCATTATACAAGCAATTCGCGAACACGAATAAGTGAGAAAAAGCCCGAAAAAACAAGCTCGCAGTCCCACTTTTAAAATCAACAAACTTTTTTCTCAAATTAATCTCTTAGTTCCTTGATAAAAATATATTACGGAAGCAATTCGAAGTGGCAAAAGGGAAAACAAGCTGACCACTCCTTTGAAACAAAAAAAGAGCAACGAGCCTCCGAGATAATGCGGCCGGATTCAAGGATAGGGCTCCATTACAATAGAATGGTTGGCAGGGGGATTTTAAATCTGATATTGCGTTACAAAAACATCCAAGAGGGTTTTAGAAATTACATTAAGTCCTAATTCTCACGTTTTTCTGCCTGTTTTGGTGGAAGAGCTCTAATAAAGACTGATCTAATAGTTTTGCTTTAAATTATAACACTATAAACTCGATGCGGCGACGAGGTGGTATGAGGGCAAAAACTCTGCGGTCCCGGCACGTGGCCAATTAACCGGAAGTCAAGCCCATTTAAAACAATAAACCAATTATGGGCGGAGACCGTGGTAGGATCTGTGATCAAGCAGATCTATCACTGCGGAGTTCAATAATGAAACTAGGCAAAACTTGTAAACAAATAGCGCCCGTAATAGACATACCCGGGAAAACGGTAATTCAAAAGCAAATATAAAATTAAAGTATTGTCAAAACATACTGCTGAATCAATCTCAAGGGAAGTTTGTATCAGAGCCTAAAAAGTGATTTCCAATGTCCGAGCTAAAAAACTTACCAAAGTAAGCCTCAAGATTGGAGTCCCTGAGCAAGTCCAGCACCGGGAAAAGTTGTTCCTCCATCATACTCGTAGCTAGTGGCAGTTTCAGTCTTAGCGGGATGAGAAACGTCTGTTACAACTTAAGACTTACGCTGAGAGCTTGTAGCAAGAAGCTGGAATAGCGTAAGAGATTTTTCTGCTGTGATTTGGCTGTTTGAAACACACGCAAGACCTGGCAGTGCGAAGAACTCCGAGGATGTGCAATAAAATTGTTGCGAATCTCGTATTGATCACCCACGCGCCCAAGGATTTCTGTGTGTGTGAGTTCATAGTTTGTTAGGGCCTAGTTTTTATAGCAGCCGTCTGTCTAACGAGCCATAAATGAGTGACAAGGAGGCGGAGCTAAACCAACAGGATGCTCTCTATCGAATGTCACAAGACACGTGTTAGAAATAGAAGAAAGGAGCTTCTTGAACTTCCGCTCAAAGTCTCTTTGTTCTAAGTGATAATTCACCACTCAAGCATGGAGGACTATCTCAATTTTCTGTTTTCGCTTTTCGAGCCTGTTCAAACAAAGGGGTATTTTCTTCTGAACTTGCAGGTAAAACTTTCGAAACTCTTACCAACTAGCTCAGTGAATCTAGAAGTGGAAAGTTCTGGGTAAGATTCTGAAATCTAAACAAGAAAAAAAATGGCCTCTGACCTCACGCCGTTCATTTCCAACTGCGGTTTAGCAGTGTTTTTCAAATGCCGCCCAGGCCAAAGATAAATTTTCAAGAAATCTGACAACACATGGAAGCAGCAAAAAACACAGTTTGACACCCAAAATCAAAATAAATTGATACCTCGATTAGTGATATGGCGAGACAATTACAGTTCTATCTCCTTTCCTGTTCTCACTTTAGTGTGCGGATAATAATTGCTTAAATATGACCATATTTGGTAACTTGCCGTGGTTTACTCTAAAACCTTTATTCATACAAACTTTGGCAGAACTCAAGTATATCTCAAAAACTTTCTCTTGAACGAATTCAGAGTTAATCTAGTTTATTATAAACAACAAGAAATTAGTGATTTTAGATCGAACTGCTGAATTTATTTCTAAGTCGAAATCTGTTCTATCAAAAGTAGCAATGCAGGTTTTTTGTCACCGAGCTGAGCCTTGGGTGCGGCTGTAGGACAAACAAAGATATCCTATAAGTTTTGCCGGAATCTGTAATCTGTCGACAGATTGTAGCGTTCGCCAGTGTATGGTTTGAGTCACGGAATTCGATCCCTTGTTTAACGCACATTTATATCGAGACAAGCTCATAATTTACTGAAGAGGTTAAAAAACGCACACTTCGACCGGAACTGTGAAGTAAGCGTGTCGAGTGATTTAAATGAAGTCTTTCCAATGGCCCAATGGTGACTATATTAAAAACATGATTTTATAGTCGCCTTTTGCTATGACAAATCTAATTAATGCAGAGGTGCTAATAAAAGAGACAAACTGGTTTTAAAAATCAGCTGCAGGTATCGAGTAATTCCGTTTTTCCCGGGAAAAAGTGTGCTCGAAAAGACTGATATTAAAAGTTTCAAACTCAAACCTGCAAACAGGGAGCTCAATTACTCTGCCAATTATTGTGCTTATTCGTTTTCAATTATACTGAGATAACTAGTTTATAAACTAATGATTCTGCCAAAGCAGATAAGAAACAATACATGTATATATATCACCAATTCTGCACCAGAGATTAAATAGAGATTGGGCTTTGATAAAATCTGATTCTATCAGTATCTGATTCGAGTTATGAAAATCAACATATTAGCATCACTTTTCAGCTCTCGCGGCAGCTTTCATGCCTTAGTCACTTTCAGTTTGCTCAAAGAGAAAAAGAACTTAAAGAGAATTATTCCGCCTGACAAAGCTAAAGAGTACGCTAAATGTCGTTGCAGCACGAGGGAATGTTGAAATATCAGCAAGTTCTTTCTATATAGCATGTGGCCTTTGTGCAATTGTGTATGCCCGTGTGTATGGACCGCAAATTCTATAGAGTGGTCCAGGACTGACAAAAGGACAATCGCTACAGTTTCCTTTTCTGATCTCTTTTGCTTCCGCCAAAACAATACTCTAAAAACTTAGACGCCAAAGTTTTATGAAACAATCTTAGAACTTGCTGGTTGCGATTAACAGGACCATCTGATCAAATAAAAGAAGTGAAAACATGCGGACCCAAGACACTGCTACAGACGTAATATGTCTGGAAAGGCCCGTTATACATTTGAGTTCAGGCCAAAGTGTTGTTTGATCAGGGCCGGAAGGCATTATCTTTTAACATGTTTTAAAAAGCCAAGCGGGTTGCCTGAAAAGGCACAGCAACTGCCCTATGTAATGCTCTTTGAAGAAACATATGACTGTAGCATCGCTGGCCTTTCTCCCGCCAGGTAATTATAACAGCAAGTGTTTCTATAATAAGATCGCGCGTGAACTAGAAACTCTCCATATCCCGCACAGCGCGGAGAAAGCTATGAAGACGTGCATGACAAAAAATCAAAACCACAACACGTGTCCGCTTTCAACTGTGATCTTTGGAGATTAGATAACTCGATTACTACAGCTGACAATTAATTTAATATAGGGTAATTGGACTTCAAGAGATTATTTTCAGCAAAAATTGTCTTGTGGTAATTTATGACCGGTTTGATTCAGCAAAAAGCATATAAAACGAATTCCTGTAGGTATATCCACTTTCAAATGTTGTGTTTTGATTCTTCTATTAAGCTATTGATCATTTTGAATGACCTTTTGGAGTTCTGTGGTTTCTTCCTATTTGTTTTGCGTACGCGTGGCGCGTTTTGTAGTCAGACGCCGCTGTCAAAACTTAAGAGTGTGCTGTAAATTGACTGTCGCGAGGATTCTACAACTTCATTCATGTTTGTAACCAGAGATTTGTGCGTCCCTCCTAATACTACACCTCTTGTAAACACACGACCGGCTAAGTGGATTAAAATACTAGGAGGCTTTTCTGGGGGATCAGAAAGAGCTGTGTAACAGACTTTAAAGTCTGACAACTGACAAAGACTTAGTTTCAAAGAGCAATATTTAACACAAAAGTATAGTGGAGTATATGTATAAAAAGAACGAGTAATCTACCGGGTAGGAACCGTCCGGGCTAAGAACTATTATTTCGTTCACGCTCTTGAGAAAATCTCCCGAAAATATATTGAATATACTATACAGCCAATCTGGGCTGGGAATCTTTCGCTACATTTATTATAGTAAAACAGTCACGGAAATTATATGGCGATCTCCGGATCTTTCTGCTGAAAAGGTACACAAATAATTTTTAATGTTATTTATCATTTTCAACTTCTATGAGCATTTCTAGGAGCTTACACATATCATCTATCACATACAATCCAACGATAATTGTTAAGGTTTTTCGCTGAATCCTTTGCTATTTCTGGCAAACTATGTTAAAATGCTTGTTAGCACAAATTTTCACCAGAATCTTTCAATTTGAGTTCCATGGGCGTTCCCGTTGGCAAGTTCGAATGATCAAAAGAGCAATGCTCTTTCATTTAGTTTGATAACCTGTCAGCAAATTGAAGCAACTTTATAATAGTTCAGGCATAGTGGCTTTTGAGTATATTTTTCAAATACTGACCCTTAATTGTGCAAATGGTTTTTGCCATTTTGTTCCGACCACCGTCAACGATAGTTTTCCGTTTCACTGAAACGTTAGGATTAGGCATATGATAAATTATCAGTACTAGTATTTCTTCGAAGATGTTCCGAACACTTTGTGTAGATAAATAAATAATTAATAGTAGTATCTGTGGCTAGTTGCTGTGACCTTGGGTAAAATTTAATTATTACAAATGTTTTTCTTTGCGCCATGCAAATTGATTTTCAAGAGTTGGTCTAAATTTAGCGAGTGTTCATTGAACTGATCTATCAACGCTTTGATTAAACAAGTGTCTGGTCTGAACTTTATTTTCGCCTTGTATAAAATGAAAAATGAACCACTGAGTTGCTCATTTTCACTTTGATTAAACAAACTATCTCATCATCTTAAGTAATTTCTCATCTTACGAGCGAAAATGAAAAATGAACCATTGATATGTCCATTTTCACCTTGTATTAGCTGAAATCCTGGAGACCCGTAAAACCGCCATCTTCCGAGCTTGACCTTTCGTGTGCCCATAATTGTTGCCGGATTCGAATTTGAGCTTGTTCAATGTCGGTAGGAAAGTTATACTTTATCCGTCACTGAAAAAACTGTACATTTTTTCTAAAATGGTGCACCCTTTGTAGTTAATATAATGTTGGGCTAGCATTGCATGAGGGGGTTTTAAACTTGCGTTAAGCTTGCAAAGGTAGCAATCCAATTTACAGATAGAAGGGCCACTGACTGAGGTAATTTAAAATTAAAAATAATTGCTTAATAATGATTTCATAAGATGTTGTGGCAATAAACCACAAATAACTTACGTCTTAGCCAATAAAAGCAAGTATTTGCCGTTATTTGTTACCTTGAGAGTACAAGACACAGTGGTTGAAAGCTACAACGCCGTTATTAAGACGAAGTTAGCGGAATGGTTAAAGGTGCGGTCACTTGAGAATGATGCTATTTGAGAATTTTTGCGGACAGTTCTATTACTTGAACTCGGGCAATTGTCATCGCTTGATTGTGGAAAAGGATAAAATAAAAAAAGAGACTCCATTCCCTACTGAAGTGCTGGATAAAACTGAGTTAGCTGAATATAGGGGACATAGAATTCAGTGGAAAGTTTAAACAACTCATAATTTAAGGTAGTCGAACTTTTATGGACATTTTGTTTACATTGACCTTATATTCCGACACCATCTGTCGATTCCACGCGTTCGCTTTCATGCGCGAATTCACCTCCGCCCTGGGTGACTGTTATTGCACGGAGATGTTTCTAATCAAAGTATAATATGAAGCAACATCCTTTATCTCTTTGAGAGATTTCCTCTTTCGTGTGCCGCGAGGTTTGATCTTTCACCATGATTTCTTTTTTTGCGTCTTTGCGGCTACAACACTATATAATTTACGGTTTAAAAAGATTAAACTTTAAAGCAATGTTTTTTGATAAACAGCGAACATGTTAAAAAGATGCTAAGTGGTTTTAAAATTTTGATTGTTTATCAATTCGTTATTGAAAACAGCCGTGAAAAAAACGAAGTTAAAATAACTCTAATTGCGTAAGGAAAACTACCCCAAGTGTGCAAGAAAACCCCGGCCACCACATGCACATGTATGAATAATGAATATTTAATAAAAGGATGTAGGCAAAACACATTTCTTTTGATCAGTCAATCTTGAAGCGTAATTAATCGCTTAACTGCGAGCTTATGCTGTGATGTAGATGCAGCTCTGCTGGATTTTTTCTGCAATAAATTTACTTGTCAAACGCCATACGTTTTGTTTCAAATGAAGACTTGCCGAACGGTCTTGCCTAAAAACATATATGTGCGTATTAGTTTGCTTTTAATCCGATGTTGAGATGTTTTAAAGCGAAAACGGATGTCGCCGCACGCGTATCAACTTGAAAGGTTGACAAAGCTGAAATACAGACCAGTCACTTCCGAGGATCTGTGGATGTGTTTGTCGAAAAAAACACGTAGATCTTGGTTTGAAAACTAGAGAGTCAGCTAAATAACTGGGTTAAGTACTTAAATCGCTTAGGTCGCGATCGCGCATCCGCAATATTGCCACCACCTTTCTTAAAACTTCCATTGTAATGACCTAGTAGATACTGTGAATGCATCGTCACTAAAGTAAAAAACAACACTTTATAACCGCAACTTTTAAAAGGTTATTATTCCGTCTTCTTGTTTGGGTTCGTTTGTTGTGGAACAGCGGTTAAAAGGTCGCTAAGCTATGTATAAGTCTTTTAAAACCTCTTAGTCTTAGTATCTATCATACAGACATGGTAGTGTTTTAAAATTCTAAGAGCAAGAAAGGTTTAGATGAGTTAAGAAAGGTTTCAGTTATTGCGAAAAGAAGCAGAAGGTTTCTAAGTCTAAGATGAAGATGTCTGTTGTCACTTTACACATCGTTAGAGACAAACTGCTTCAGTACGATTATTCGTGGGGGACCGCCTATGATCAATGTACTTGACGCTTATTGGTTCTTAATTTGTTACGCACGTGTCACTGGGTTTGCTCTATCTTTTGCAAGTTATGTAGATTTATTACTTCCAGAACTGACTTTTGTCCCGAAAAATTTCTTTCTTTATTTTAGAAGTTCTTATTTTTCTCAAGCTTTATTTTGTTTGTGTCTCTCACGCACGTGCTTGCTTTTCACGCAACCACCCTG
The DNA here is from genome assembly GCA_027575125.1 of Umimayanthus parasiticus. Taxonomy (NCBI): domain Eukaryota; kingdom Metazoa; phylum Cnidaria; class Anthozoa; order Zoantharia; family Parazoanthidae; genus Umimayanthus; species Umimayanthus parasiticus. Next base: position 4,314 of record JAOBRH011300146.1, on the reverse strand, counting down.
AAACTACTTCAATTCAAGATCTGTTTATTTTTACCCAAAAATTGCTTTGGCACCTCGGCGATAGGCTCCGCCTTCTAAAAACTTCTCCGAGTGGAGTAGCCCCAGGAATTTAATGACCCAAACTATTTGGAGATTTACCGACACATTTCAAAAATTTTCGTGGTAGACAGTGACAATCTCCTACTGTACACAGAAATCACACATTTGGAGGCCTTGCGTACAGTAACTCCAAGGGGGTTTGGCTAACTTTTCGATTGTTCTCCGACCACTGCGTTTCCCAGTGGGTTGGGACATGGATTGAAGTTGGATTATACCGATTTCCCAGAGATGAAATACTGTTTTATCTCCATTAAACGATAAAGATCTTAAAAGCTCTCTTGTTGTCGACCCCCATCAGGTGGCCACGTGGTTGCACGCTTCTGTGCCCGAAAGGACGAAGTAAAACATGCGTCTTTCGATCACGCGGGCACTGCCACCAAATGTTTAAGTAAAAGTCACAGTCGGTAGTTGCTTACACTTGTTAATAGTTCAGTCAATTAATCAGACATGTACAAGCACCGACTGAGCCAACTTCCGACTAAAATTTCTAGAATATACGACTTGCACTCTTATTTTTACCTGCTAAGTACAAACTTCTGGAGTGGTGAAAGACTCAGAAAAATACTAAAATAAATAGGCAAAATACTACGAACATCTAAATTTTTGCTACTAATTTACGAACACAATATTATTCTGATGCAAAGAGTGGCTGTGCATGCTTATAACTTTATGAAGACTTTATGAAAGAGTTTTTGTTGAGGAGTTGGGACAGTATGGCAAGACTTAGAGACGCGTATTCTACACATTTGTAGCCCTTAACGGCGCCTGAAGGCACTTGGAACTATTAACCCGTTCTCACAACTACGGGCCATCCGCCAGCTGTGTCAAAAGCTCAGACAGATAGCACTAACTTTTAGGTTATCGCTTTCTGGCAAGGGCTTCGAAAAATTAAAATACTGACGAAGTGATGACAAAGTCACATGCCCTTTTGTAGAAACCAATTTGCTGGGCTGATGCCACCGCCAATGTGGGCCTCAGTGGATTTTAATGAAGTGACTTGGGCGTCTAACGGTTTTCAGTTCAAATATAAAGGGCCTTTGTTCTCCTGACTGCTGCATTAAAGACAAGACAGAGCAGGGGTGTTTCCTTGTTTTGTTTTGTCTGGCAAGTATTACATGTAAACCGTAATTCTGCTAGCAATGCAAGTTTCGAGTTTCCATCAGACTGCTGGTTATTCTTTTCGACGCCAAGACATATGTCCCAGTACTTGATGGTAAGGTGGGGATTTTCGCAGACGGCCACTTGTGAATTATTTTTTGAACTTTCTTGTTCCGTAGCATTTACTTCTGAAAACAATATAAAAATATATTAATAGCTTCAGTGATAGGATAACAAAGTACACCCGAGTAACTCACGCCTTTTCAATATTTACGAACATACTTTATAAGAACACTGAGCCGGAGCTTTGCCTTTGGATTTGCCCAAATTTAAGAACAAGTTAGGCTGGCACAATCACAGCCTCAAACTTTGTCTCAGATCCATTTAAAAAACTCAGTAGTTTCTCAATTAAAACAATTATTTTATCTATAAAAGATAAGAACGTTTTAAAGACAATATGAGGCTCAATTTGCCAAAGAGTTTCAAGTTTAATGTTTGCCATAAGTTAAGGCCACAATATATTTACAAAGTATAACGAAATGGCACGAGAAGAATTAACCATTGCCAACAACTTGCAAGGTTTCATACACGATGGTTCTCTTCGATCAATAAATGAAATCAGTAATAAAAACAAGCAGAAGCAGATCACAGTTTTAAACAAACAGCCAGGTCTGGCCAAATTTAACTGGTCCTTATATTAAAGCTAAAAGCGTGCAGAAATTGAAATGCCGTAATCAAATGTAGTAAAATGACTCTCAATTTTATGATCAGTTCCACATTTGTAGCTGTTATTGTGAGTGCGACTCTAGTTATACTTGTAGTTAAGCAATAAACTAATAAAGATATTTTAAAACACGGATCACCAAAACACAGATTACAATCAATCGTACAGTACGAAAAAGGTAATACATCGATTACGTTTAATTTAGAGCAGAGAGATCGTTGTATTGAAATTAAAACCTCGTCAACTGTCAAGTCTGTGCAACGCATCAGAGGACGAAAACCCATATAGCTGCGAGCACAGTGTCAACGGAAGCTAGTGAAGCCAACTTAGTTATTAATAGTATTTTTAATATATCATCGAGATGTTTTTTGTGAAGGCAATTTAATTAAAATAAATTCGTTCGTTCAACTCATGAAATGTTCTGCCTTGTGGTGTGCAAAATGGCGAGAAGCTAGTGACCAACATATTAAAGTTGCCCTTGCAATGATGTGAAGCAGCGGGGGTTCAAGAGACATAAATTGGTCGAAAATTGCAGATATCCGATGGAATCACGGTGTCAATTAGACTTCGATAATTAATTGTGCAAACTGTCGATATACTTTATTTTGAGTTTGTTTTAAGTTACAAACTACAGATCACAGTTCACTAGCAAAATCCGGTGTTTCGAACTATTTACACATTCCCAGGTCAAAAGCAAGATTGTTTTCTTGCA
>JAOBRH011299035.1:0-12442 GCA_027575125.1 Umimayanthus parasiticus | reverse complement strand
ATTATTATTATTATTATTATTATTATTATTATTATTATTATTATTATTATTATTATTATTATTATTATTATTAAATTAATGAGTTGTTAGCTGCGGGAACCGTGGTGTTGGTGTTTTATTATGCTGCTGTTGTTGTTGGTCCTGCTATTGATACCGTCGTTACCACCGTTGGACAGTCGATTGCTGTCGATGTTAAGTTGGTAGAGTAACAGTAACAGTGTCAGTGCCAGTGGTGAAACGTTGATGCACTCTTCCTTATCTTAAAGATCATTCTTCAGAAGAACGTGAGGCTGAAAATTGCCACAAATTTAAGAACATGTTAAGGAGAGGCGAAGAATGTTTGTTTTGAATACTGCACAAAATCATAGAAATATTTGTTTCTCGGCTAATGTTCGTCAGTGCAACATCGCCCTTAGTGTTGTGCATGTTCAAGTTTGTTTTTAAATAATTTTTATTTATTATATCGTTTTCTTGCCGGCGAGGGTATAGCGGCTAATTGATAAAGCAAATATATTCTTCAGGTTGGTATGTCCGAATAGAAAATAAATAATGTACACCTAAGTTCAAGAACATTTTAAGAACATTTGAGGCTGAAATCCTTAAAATATTTAAGAACATTCAGCCTCGCCCCAAAATTAGACGTTCTTGTAAAAAGAGTGTATTTTTGATTATGTTGATGTTGGTGTTGGTGTTTGTGTTGGCCTTAGTCTCGTTGTCTCCTTAACTGTTCTTACACCTGCAAAGACTGGATTGCCACTTCAAAGGTCACTGATATTTGACAACCCAGAGTTCCACCTGCCCAGCGCATTAACAATCACTGCTTGATCCTAAAGGAAACGGTCAATTGGTACAGTTTTGCGCAGTGATTTGCTGCATCTTCTATCGCAGGCAGTATTTACTGCTAATGAAATAAAAGAAATAAAAGTCAACACTTGTGCTCATGCAAATTCTGCTTGTTTTGTTTAAGGGTCTTTGTCAACGATTTTCTGCATTTCTATCATTGGTAGTATTTACTGATGATGCAATAAAAGATGAAAAATGTCGACACTTGAGTTCATGCAAATTCTGCCTGTTTTGCTATAGAATTCTTTGTAGTATTCGTACAGTTTTACCCAACGATTTCCTGCCTTTTCTGTCAATGGCAGTATTTACTGCTGATGTAATAAAAGATAAAGAAATGTCGACACTTGAGCTTATGTAGATTCTGCTTGTTTTGTTATAAAGTTCTTTGTTTTGTTCAGTTTGAACACAATATCTAAAACGACAAGTTTTGACAACGCAAAGAAAACAACTTCTTTCCGAATGATTTGAAATATGCAAAACGAGTCCAAAATGAAATAGATGTTATGGGTAACAATAGAACAAACTCCGATGGTTTCATTTCTATCATGAACATCCAACCTTCAGAACACCATTGTTTGAGCGTTTGTTTATGCTAACAACTAACTAAATTATGTCATTATCTTTTGGCATAGCAGAAAAAGCAAACCAAGGAAATTTCAGTTTTTTGTCATGATCCAATATATTGCCAAAGATACTACAATTTTTCACACTGTATATTCTGAAACACAACCCCGAAATTGCTTTACTTGTCATTGTTATCGCTATCAGTTTTAGAAACCATAAAGAAATTGAAACAGTTAAAACGAATTGCTTTTCTCTATCTGCCTTTGTGATATTGTATGAGAGGCTTTAATAGATTCACGTGTTAGAGGTGAATAAATATAGTCGTGATTAAAAATTCGCCAAAACCAGATTCAAAATAATATACTAAATCCCTTGCGGATCGAAATAATAGGCGAGTCTTGCAATGGTGCGAAGAATGGTGCATATTCTGATCACGAGCTTGCACTTCTAATACATTTGTTCAGATTTTGATGTGGTTAACCGCTAATAGAAGATTTCCGGTCAAAACAAGGTTTTGCACTTTCTATTCAGCATATTGTATAAGCCCGTGTACAACTAGTGCACACTATAACCGACTTCATATAACGAACCGTCACCATTGAAAGCAGTCACGCTTGCACAAGCCGGCCCTCCTTTTGTCTCTATTGAAATCAGCTCGCTTCTGGCCACCTGCTGTTGTGTTGATCCACGACAAACTATTACATGCACAAACTTCAAAATGCAACCACCGCTACTTCAAATTTTTGTTATCTTTAGAAACGCCGATCTCTTGAAGCCCTTACTGAAAGTGCGCCTTTGTTTCAAAAACTATTTCTGGCTTATATTGGAGTGATGTGTTTGGGTAAATTTTCAAGGTACTCCGCTTCAGAACTGGCTTCTTAATTACATATGTTTTTCCACGGGACAAAAAGATCTATATTCCGATCTCACCTACTCAAATTTAAACTAATATATGCTTTGTCAAGAAGTTTGGAACTTTCGGTCAAATGTTCTAAAATCCAAGAATCTTCTAATGACAAAATGTATTATGTTTTTCTCCCATTTATGTTGATGGGCGGTTTACGGCAAGTTTCGGGAAGTCGCGATGTTTTGCGTTTCATTTTTGCAATAGATCGATCGTAAAGCCTTTGTTGCAACATCGATACGTTTTGTGCTACAACGTACTTTGACGAAGAGCTTTGAACAAGAAATGTGGAAGTTAACGAGTCCAGAAATTCGGTTGGGTTTTTGTAGTATTAAATTCATGATTTGTAATTGTTGCAAATTTTGCTATAAAGCACGAATAGTAATATATTTTTTTCAAAACAAGTTTGTATCCCTCATATGAACACAGCAGTAATAATAATTAATAGCCACTCATTTCTTTGTCACGGAATACAAGTTGGAAATGGACCAAACCAGCTGTGGCAACTAATAATGCACTGTTCAAACTGATAATCATATTATCAGAAAGTTGTGTACATTTAATTGAGATATTGTAAAAAACTTGATTTACTACATTTGAGCTCTACAAGTACAAAGTCAAGGTTTGAAAATCAGATCTTCGTTTATGTCGTGATCTCGTGATGCGAAACTCTAATGATTGAGTTTGTAATTTGATATCATTTCATGTACAGTCATTTGGCGCTAAAAGCACGGTTGAAAATCGTTTTAGGGCGGGGAAACGGAAAAATCAGTAATATCTTTAGTTTTGCTATCTGCCTTGCTAAAGTTATATATTCAGTACTGCACAAAAACCACAAAGTGTTGTGTAGCTATCCACTTACGCTGTTAAATCATTTGCATGTTATGTAGTTTGTTTGCGACTATATCGTGTTAGTGCAAGATACAAAACAATGCAGTGGGGCAAGCCGTTGTGTTTTGCGAAAAGGAACTTTGTTTGCCTGAATGGCAAAGTTGTCAGTGAATAACTGTGTTTTTAATGTTTTGACTTCAGCTTTCGAAACCTGGTTTATCTCCAACACTGTGATAGCGTTAATGAAAAACGAAATGTGTACTAAAATGTCTGCGCCGTTTGGGCGTAGGAAAAGAGACCAGTTTCAAATGAAGTTTATTTTGACTGTTATTTTACTGTATTGTATTCCTGAATATAACCACGATAAATATCAATTGAACAAATTGATATTTTATCATTTTGGGTCTTGAGGGAAATAGATTTTCTGCGAAACTAAATCGAACTGCTAACTCTTTTTAACTTTTGCGTCGTAAGAGCGGGATAACGTGATCGAAACCGAAAGACAAGCTTTTTACTTCCGTTTTTTGGATCCTATGGATATTGGTCTTAAAGAAAGATCGCTTAGTTTTGTTATCATCACGCTTGATCGAATGCGGTTTTATGGCGCGATTGTTACCCCGAAACAAAGAGCTATTATTACTAGAGTTAAGTATAAAACCCACGTGGCTGATTAGCAGTGGAGATTATCAGACCGTTACCAGTGTAACTTCACGAAATTTGGAGCCAACGCGTTGAAAATTTGAGACTCCTTATAACTGTACAACATGCTTGTTCATTATTAAAATTCTGCAGCGAAAACAAACATGGAGTGAACCTTTCCCCTAAAGTACAATTTATAAGATTTTACTATACCGGCTGGTTTGGTTCATTTGCATACGGCGGGCTGTTCAAGCAAGTGGAAAAATGACTCGACTATTGTCTTTCGCTATGAATGGAGTTGTAGTTTTACTACAATGTGCCCTGATGCATAAATCAACAAATCTGAACGAAGACCCAGTGTTTATGCCATAGGCATTGGCCGCTTTCAGATTTGAGCACGGCGGTATTGCAAAAGCTCGTGTGTTCTACTATCGTTTATTTTTACAACTACAACAGTTGAGTATTTGACTTGTTTGCAATAGATAATTAAACCACGTGGAAATCAAACAAAGAACTTCAAAAGCTGACTTCATTAAAGCTCATAACCGAATACTGAAGTGTTGTTAGCCCTGATCTTCTTTCACACGAAGTTATGGCGGAATCTGAAACGATTTTCGCCGAGATATCAGAATATCGCGCACGAAAACTTGCAATTTGAGGACGTTTTTTACTTTCTTCTTTTTATATAACTACCAATAAAATTGCTGTCGCAGTTGCAGTCTGGAGCGGTTTGACTAAGTACATATTTACCCGCTTCAGCATGAACTTTTAACGTAGTCTGAAAAACCCGCATGTTTGTTTGCTCAAGTTGTCAAAATTGCTAAACTGGATGTTATTGAATGCTTTCTTCAGCTTTGCAGTCGCGTTCTAGGCTATTACTCGCTATGAATCTGAACATTCGTAAGTTAAGGAGATGGGATTCGTAAATTGAACTTCAAAATCATAAACTTGGACTTTTTTGTCTACAAGTTCTTTTTATGTCTTCAACTGACAGCTTTGTGTGTTTACAGAAAAGTAAATCAGTATTATACGAAACCAGCGGACACCCTCTTTCTCTCTCTTCGCATAACTTTATGACCTACATTAATGCCGCACAACAAATGCAAACTGAGTTTTAAAACGAGCAAATCGATGAAGTTGCAGCTTAAAAGTTCCCTCTTTACTTCTTTAATGTTCTTATATTTGATCCTGTAATGCAATTTATTTACACTGGCCGCAGGTCTTGCACTAACAAACTGAATCACGATAAGTTAGCTGTAAGGTATCGTGAGTTATCTTGATTCATTAAATCATAAAAGAAGACCGAGATTGCTCCATAAAGTCCATTTCTTTGTAAATCTTTTATTAACTAGAAAAAATCACGAATGCACGTTGAGTTAGAAATACGAAAGTAGCTTTATAAATTGTTTACAATAAAATATAAAGTCGCGAACAGAAAGTATGAATTCTTACAGATTAAATCTTGTGGAAAGATTTTGCATTTTGAAAATGCGAGATTTTGCAAATCTGTTCGCTGGAAATGTAGCGCCCCTTTGCTAAAATTGAAGCCTATTTTAAATATTACAAACTCATAGAGTTATATGTCCAGCATTTTGTATCTCTTTACAAGCATAATTTGAAATATGTCCATAATATTTATGTACAAGAGTTCTATATTCAGTTGCGAGTTGAGTTTCATAGTCCTTGAAACCCTTTTAGGTATATATCCAGTTCTGATCTTTTAATCCCATAGTGTTCGGGGACCTGCAAGGAAAAATAAACGATAATTCGTTTGTGAACGTACAATCAATGAAGCACGTGTTAAACTAGAAGCTGGACTGCATTTGATGGTGGCGTAGCCTGGAGTTAGAACAATGACGACTCCATAACGACCAACTGAGAGTATCCTGCAAACCCCACTGAGCTCAAAAACAGCTTCAAAACAGGCAGACAAACCGACGGTGACACATAGTTACATCGTTTTTACCGGCAAAAACTTTACAGGAAATTGGAACATTGAAGAACATTATGCCTATTAAATTTCGATAAAAAAATTCTTACCTCACCAAATTGCTGCGAGTGTTCTTGAGATTGTGCAGACTTTGGAGGGTAGAATACTGCCGAAGCAAAACTTGTCGTTTGATCCACGAATACTGCTGCAGCTGTAGTCTGATGCGGCAAGACTGCGCCCGCAGGGATGGTTTGCGCGCTGTTGAGATAACAGCTCAGCATTGCGATGTAATCTATGGCCAAGCGTAACACCTCAATTTTGGACAGTTTCTGAGGGTTTTGATCCACGCAAGGAACCTTTTTCCGTAAGAGTTCTAAAGCATTGTTCAGCACATGTCGTCTTTTTCTTTCCCTCGCGCTTGCTTTCAGTCTCCGACTTCTATCAAGAAGCGCCCACTTTCTGTATCGTGAACTCTCGGCGCCATCTTTGTCCTTATTCTCGCACTCCGGCGAGTTTGCCTGGGAATTTTCACCCGAACAACCTTCTGTTGCCTTTGTCATACTATCTAATCTTGTTGGACGTTCAAGAAACGTTAGAATAGAGAGTTGCGTTTTGGCCTTGTTCTGACTGCCGCCCGAGCCCAACCAAGCTATTGTGTATAAATAACTTATCGGTGTCGCTCCACGCGTGCTGGCCCAATGTCCCCATTTATCATAACAATAACTTCAATATTGCCCCTCTAATATTGACATCTCGACCACTGCGATCTTTCTCATTGTTCCAATTACTCGCACGAGTTCGCTTTTTATCCATTGTCTCTCTATTAGGATCCGGGTAGGGCTTGGCGCTCTAATTTCATATAATTCCAACCTAGAATTTAATTCAAAGAAACAAAATGCTTTGTGGGGAAAGTGAGTTGTTTTCACTTCTGAAAGGCACGGAAATTAGTTATCATTGCTTTTGGCAGGTTTCAATTTGGGCCTGTCTTTAAAATAGAAACTACACAATTGGTATTATTTGTTGTTGTGAGAGATATTATAGCATTTTATACTTTTAAACGGATCTTGTAGGAAAAGTATCGTTTTTCAAAATGATGTTAAGAGATTTATTTGTTTCTTTTAGTCTTGTTCGGATTTCTTGAGTACACTTTTGTGCAGAGGTTCGCAGTGACAGTAATTGGTATTCATAATCTAGCATAACGACAATTTCCTTGACTGTGCGGTACAAAACGTCGCTCGCGAACCTTTGTTCTCAAAGGACAAGCTTGAACAAGGATAGCGTAACAGTCAGCTTCAAGCTCCGGTTCCTCCCGCGCTTTGAACAGGGCCAAGTTAATTTTTGCTCAGGGTTGAAAATGTGGCGAACAGATTTATAGGTATTAGCGCGAGTTACGAGATAGATTGATAATTGTGCGCTCTATATTGTTAGTCTAAAAAAGCATGATGAGTTTTGGCTTTGCAAAATGAATGGCGGTCTTATGACGTGTCTTATTTTCCTTCAAGAGGTTACGTCGAGTTTTGCACGTGTTTATCCATGGAAGTATTTGCGCTGTACTTCTCTTTTGTACTGTATAGCGTGCCCTGGATGTATGGAGCTGCAAAAACTTCGGTTGACACTCTTGACGACTATAATCTTGTTTAACCATTCAACAAACAAAATGTAAATAGAGTCTGGAAGTTGAGCTTGGTGCGAACAATGTGCGATCTAGGGCCTTTGTGTGTCTTTCAGGTTATTGTCGTCAATAAAACAATTATGCTTCTGCTCTCATAATTATGCATAAGCAGGGTGTGAAACGGTAACATTCTTCCTTCTTTGTTTTTGTTAAACGTATTATCCAAACTTTAATATGCTTTACCTTTAGTCGAGGCAAAACCAATCCTGCAGCTTCATTAATTTAGCACCTAGTTACCACTAAACACGCGAATTCCATTGTCACTTGACCGTAACACTAGCTTTCTCGCAAATAACGTGGGTTACAACTTCAGAGATTTCACAAACTTCGACTTCTAAATCACCCAACTCACAGGTTATCTGATTGCTCTATTGAATGATGAATATGCTTTAAAGAATGATTGCTTCTCAAACATTTTCCAATACTTCAAACTTACTTGCGTTGGAAAGCATGGATCGGCTTTGATATTTCATTCGTCAAAAGATAATTATAGTTTTGAACTTTGTGTAGAACAATTTCGAATTGAAGACTAGTTTTGAAAAACAAACTTTTTTCTACGTAAGCAGGTAAGTTGCATGAATACTAGTTTAGATCAACAAGGGTTGATATGGTATGTTTTTCGCCCGTGAGGTTTGGTGTATAGCAGATGTTTTGAGCGTTAGCCCTTAATTCGTCAGAGCAGACTGAGGGTTTGTGGGGAAATCAGTGTTTAATTTATGCGGGTCGTGCAAAAGATTCATGTTGTTTTGAATTTTGTGTAAGACAGTTTCGAGTGTAGTCAAAGTATGGTAAAGAGTTTTCCGAAATCGCTTGGTTTAGTTTGTTTTTACCTACAAGTAGAAGTCTAGTTTTGCCGAAAAGAAAACCACTGCACATGAAAAATTAACTAAACTGAAGTAAATGGGTGGTCCTAACTTTCTCGGTTAGGGACCACTCATTGCCTATGCATGGCGGGATTGGGGCTAAGAGAAACTGTTTAACTGCGTGAGCCCCAAAACGTTTTGGCCAGTTTTACATATGACGTATTGCTGCATTCTCCTAAACCGTCTCCATATATAGTTTCCTTGTGAACAGGTTGGGAGAATTTTGTCTTTTATCTTAGATAGTTTTCTGTGTATGATCAATTTCTTTATTCTCATTACCAAACAACTTATTTTGTGTGGATAATGTAGGGAGAACTTACATACAAATTGGCTTGCGCTGAAATGGTTAATTTGAAAATTTAGTATGGTTGTACACGCCATTGGTTTAGAAAACCGGGGTAGTTTAGTTACGTCAAACGTGCCCGCAAGTTTAACGAGATTCATGCAATTGGTAAAAACCCTATTATCCTGAGCCAGGTTGTTCAAAGCACAGTTAGTACTGGGTTGACTCTTAAGGGTAAGCAATACCGTAAAGTTGAAGTTTCAGACTTAATTACGTCATAATCACCGGTATTTCGGTTGCAACTTGAAAAAATACAAATCTGAATCATAGCGACACAGCACGGTAGTTTGATAAAGCCTGGTTTCCATATAGTTGTATCTGTCGTTTCTGTCGTGTGAAACTAGCCTCCTGCAGCGCAAAATGTAATTTCTGGCGACTGAGTGACCGTAGAGAACGAAATAGACAGAAATTGATATTTCTGTGGCGCGTAGCCAACAGCAGAGACCGGTTCGGGTCAGTCTCATCTCATGTATCATGGGAAGCAGATTGAGTATATTAGAGGAGTAGAGCACGTGGTTAGTCACTCTAGGCTCCGCGATCCGACTTCGGTTGTGCACAAGGAAAATTTAAAATATATCTATATGTATAAATACATATAATTTTCAGACTGAAATCTGTAAGTTTATTATTGTCAGTAATAACGATGTAAAATGGAAGTATCATTTTAAAAAGATATAAAAATTTCGCTGTAAGTAGTAATAACAATGATATAAGACAATGATATTCTCGGTGTAACTGTTGACAGCATCCTCTAGACCCCGGCGGAATGTGGCTGCACTGCTTGGTTCGGTAGAATTATTTCTATCTCAGACAACACGTTGTATCTGTCGTATTGGGCAGTTGTGTGTGAGGTTTCCATATGGTTGTATATTTGATAAGACAGAAACGGCAGATACGACAATACAACTATATGGAAACCAGGCTTAAAGATTCACAGCTATTTTGAGAATTTTTTTGGAGGTAATTTGGGACGAATAGTGTAGCGGTCGATTTGTTAATTTTGAAGGAATTTTTGGTTTTTATGGATTTAAATTTATAGTTTGGAGATTGTTGTAAAGTGTTATGAGTGACAGATGACGTAAAGAAAACCGGTTTTGAACCCGTCGAGAGTTCTCGTGAAGAAAAGAAAAGGAGAGAATCTGTGTGGACATGTTGGACATGTTTGGTCGACATTGTGGTCGATGTATGAACTATGATATTGCTAGGAACTGTTCGAGTTTCGGTCGACGAATTGAATGCATTCGAAGAATCGATTCTCTAGTCAATTGCTGAAAAAGATTATTAAAAATTGGGAGTTATTTCCTCTTGACAAAGAGTCTCGTTCGTCATTCACAACAGAGATAGTATTTAATGGACGAACGCCAGTTCGTTTGCTGTCCGAGGCGTGGCACTTGCTCGCTTAGGAGCAGTGTTTGTTTCGTTCTCTTAACTTTTTCCCCCTTTTAAATCTCCTCTCCAAACCCCCTAGTCACGACCAAAACTTGAGGTGTTGCTCCCCCTCAATAACACCCGTACGGAATTAACCAAGGACTAGCATTAATCCAGCTTTGAACAACCGGACCCATGCCAGGTCCAATCCCTGCCCCGGTAGCGTAGTTATTCCATATAAGGAAGGCAGCACTGACTCGTAACCCGGATGTCCCGAGTTTGAGTCGTCCGCCCGGCCGCTGGCTACGTTGGTGGATAGAGGCATCTGGCCACCCTTCCTGCCAGTTGGGGTTTCAACCCTTATGATTTATTGAATGTAACATGGTACTGAAAATCCCCTTACCGGGAGCTCTCATAAGATTTTATTTTTTATCCCATTTAGGCACTTGTCTAACTCTGCTGTTGTTATAATTACATATGTATGAACTGTTTTCAGGAGAAAAGTGTTTAGCTTAAAAATAAGCTTTCGGCTAGAACTCTAGCCTTGTTCACACAGTTGTAGCCTCGCTTTGATGTTGAACCGAAACTACTAGAACCTAGCAACTCTATGTACGCGCCCCTTTTCCAATCCTCTCATCCCGACTATGTTGTGCCAGATGGGGGACAGATTGAATCGCCCCCCATCTCGATTGAGACTTGGCTTCATCGCACGATCGCATCGATCACACATGAATTCAGCTTCAGACTCACCGTCAACATCAAAGTGAGGCTACAACGATGTGAACAAGGCTGGAGTTCTAGCCGGAAGCTTATTTTTAAGCTAAACGTTTTTATCCTGAAAACAGTTTAAACATGTGCAATCATATTAATTTCCAGGAAAGATGAATATGCGCAATGATATCTGTTGTTATTGTTGTTGTTGTTGTTGTTGTTGTTGTTGTACACCAGGGGTTACAGCTCTCAGGCAATCTACACCAGAGAGTCTCATGTAATTTTCTCCGCTAACCTTAACATTAATCCTAACCCTACCACATTTGCACTAACCTTAACCCTTCCCTTAGCAAGCAAATATAACAAAGATGGATAAGGATACCTAGTTTGTACCGAGGACATTCAGCGAGTGCTTACATGGCGTATGTACCGTCGCAACTTGTAATACCTGTCGCAATTAGTAATAACGGTTGCTGCAATTTGTAACACCTGTCACAATTTATAATATACTTTTCTAAACAGTTATTTTTTCGCCCATGTTTGCTATATTTTTATGCATCGCGTTGCCCATAGGTTTTATGAGCAAAAAGTATAGGTGCGAGATGATGACGTCGTATGTCATGTGACTACCCAAATATTCTTAGTGTCGATTGTCTCTTGTTTATTCCGAAGCATATGAAAGCCAATTTACTCCAAAATATTATTTAGACCTCAGAGTAGCTTCTCTTGGCAGAGATAAATTTGTGCGACCGTCTTGCGTATCGCATGCGCAAGATCCCGGAGACTCAAACGGGTATATGACAGTTCTATATCATTGTAGAGAATATTTATATCCTCGTACAGTTGCGTAATGAAACAACCTACTTTGATCCTGGCCCCAGATCTACTCCCTCCTCCTGCTTTTGTCCACGAAGTACTAAACGAGATGTGGGGCCGACCCAACACCACCCGAGAGGAAACGCTAATGCCAGCATCTTCAGGCCGTTCAGGGCCGGCCTTGACGTAATAATCCATTCTCTGAGTCGCTCTAAAACCATCCTAGAAAGTAATTACAATTCCTACCAGATCTGCAGCACAGGCGGCGGAGTAAGTGTGCTAATAGTGGCTGCATTTCTTTGTTTCAAAACGTGTTGTGCCCCCACGGGCCCACCTCACATATTTTAATGACTGGTTGGGAGTCCGAGTAATTTTTTTTGGGTCTGAAATTTTGGCCCAAAGTGATTTTTTTGGGTTTATGAAAGACGCCGGGATTTTTTTTTGGGTAGCGAATTGCATCGTCGCACCCGCCGGAAGGTGGGAAATAATAAAAACCGGATAATCGGTAGTACTAGTAGTATCCTGTGACGGATATACGTTTAATCAAACTGCAAGAATAATCGCTGACTGGAATAATTAGCCCAATGATCTTAGATATCCTTTCGCTGTGCTATGTTATTGTCTACAGAGTTCATACCGTCATGAAAAGTCATGAAAAATCTTAGAATTTTAAAATGCATTTTCCAGGCCTGGAAAAGTCATGGAATTTAGGGAAAATGGCAAAGGTCATGGAAAAGTCGTGGAATTTCATTTCTTGGCTCAAACATATCGCGCTGTTTAAAAACTAGGAACATTTTACTTGTCGTGGGACAAAAATATGCCCAAAAAAGGCTGGGTTTTCAGCATTTCTTAATCAACAACAACAACAACAACAATAGTTATATTTACACTCGTTTTGCAATTAATATTTACAAAGTTTTAAACTGAAAAAGTAAGAGTGCTAGGACTCCAGATGTAG
>JAOBRH011295702.1:0-12447 GCA_027575125.1 Umimayanthus parasiticus | reverse complement strand
GTCAATATAATAAAATATATATAAATAAAATATATAATAATATAATATAATATAATCGGTCAATATAGAGTTCTCTCATTTTGCATGTGAAGATTTGAAAGCTTGAGGACTTAAGTGAGATATCAAGAGAGTTGAACCATATTACTCGTCCTTGATATATAATGTTCAATATAAAGCCATATTTGGTTCTGGGTTTAGATAGAGAGTAGGAAAAATTGGAGGATAGCCTTGTGTTGTAGTGGTGTACCTGGTTAACTGGCGCAAAATTTGTAGGCAAACTTAAACATGAATGTCCCTACTCGGTGGGTAACTGAGTTCTTTCTCGAGATATGTTTAGAATGAAACTATTTAAAATTGAGTTCGGCCGACACTTTTTCTTTCTTACGCTTCCAAAATGGAATGCTGCGACGGATATAGAATGATCATGAGACGGAATATTGTCAATGATATAGCCACAAATTCAAGTTTTGGTCGCGATAAAAAATTTCCCAAACGAAGTGCAAAGGTCAGATATTACGGAAAGTGAAGATTTATACGCAACAGCCAAACGTAATTAAATGTAATGGACACATTTTTCAGAAATGTCACAAAAAAGACAATTAAAAATATAAGATCCGGTTTAGCAAACTAAATGTCATCGTAATTTACCTTCAACCCGAGGTCCAGTCGTCACTATCGAGCTAAGTGTTGGTGCGTTGTCGCTCACTCTTAGATCTCTGGGACTGCCTGCGATGCTTTCAGAGTTAACCAGCACGTGTACTTCGTACTTCCCGCAGTAATATTGGCGTGTAAGAAACTTTGTATTTTCCATCTTCCTGACAGTTGACCCTTACAGGGATTCTTGAATCGCCTGAAAGCGACACTATATCGACAGTCACACGATCTTCAGAGCTGTTTGTAGGTTTTCCATCTGGACTCATAATGACTACAGTGAAATAGTTTTCCTCTCCAACGGTTTGCTGATTTTATCCCTTCGCCTTCTGTTTTAGCAAGTAACGGATCGGTAAGGCAGATTTGAACTTGTCCAATCTGCTGCAATGTTTCAAGCGTATTATCATTGCCAACATATTTGATATGAAACGATTTGATGCTTGGTTGATTCTGCTTTGTAATACCAAGATTGTCCAATCTTTCCGTTAAAGCGTCTTTCAGTTCCATTATCTCAGAAGAACATCCTCGATTAAGAACATCTTCACTAAACTTTAGACAATCTTCTAACTTTGACCGTTGGGCTAAAATTGCCTCCTTCTGTGATGAAATTGACTGAATGTGACCGTGCGTTTGTTTCTCGATATTTTTTGTTGTCTCGTTCAAGTGTGCATAAATTGTTTCTACCAGCAACTCGCAAGTTGCTTTGAGGTTTTTTTTGGCCCGAGATTCTATCATCCGGGCACTTTCCTGAATTTGTTTTATCTTTATCTCGAGAGGTTTTTTTTATGCCGTTTGACTGCGTCCTCCAAATGCAAACAGCCGTGATTGTGATGTTCAACAACCGTGCAGTCTCTACAAATACACTCCTCACAATCTTCGCAGTAAAACCGCAACTCTTCTTTGCTGTGCTTTTTACATTTACCAGGTCTTTCGACAAAGTTTCTGCAATCTTCTGAGCTGAACTTAGCGAGTTCTACTACTTTATGACCTTGCATAAAGAGTTTCATCTTGTTGTGAGCGTCTGTACAGAATCGCACAGGAAATGCTTGCAGTCGAATTTCACGACTCTTCCAGCGTCGCAGTTACCGCAGATTGATCCTCCTGAAGCAGTTGATCCACTCTGAGCTTGAACAAGTTCAGTTATTCGATTAAAAAAGCAATAAGAAGACAAACCTTGCACTCCTTGCTTGGGAACATGAGTTTTAGCTCGGCAAATTGGACACAAAATGGTGCCCTGTTTGGTCACCTTCACAAGACACTCCTCGCAGAATGTGAGAAGACATTTGAGCAGTTTTGCATCAGTGATCTGTTCAAGGCATACGCTACATTCGAGCTCTTTCTGTATATCAGAGATGAAGTTGTCCGTTCCTCCCTCTGCCATTTTGTTATAAATGCTCAGAATCACTGATCTTACCGCAAAAAAACTTGGTGTCTGCATGGTTGATACACTTTCGCTTTCAAGAGGTGTGCATGTGGCGTGCTGTACGTACTAATACCCAGACCCCACTACCTTTACGCTGTAAGAAGCGTTGTGGGGACTAGATGCGAGAATTTAGAGTATCACTGCATTGTTTGTTTTATAAATTGGGACAAAAGCTGGAGAAAATTTTTAAAATGTGAACTAGTTACCTACTGTTTTTTTTGTCCTGGCGAATTAAGCATCGAGGACGAGAACGCTGACGAGAACGTTACAAAACACTATATACTTAATTACAACCTATAATAAAACTCTACCTGGGAATGCAACCAGCTGGTCACCTTTCCATCGTTTTCTTTTAAAAAAAGAACGTGAAAAGTTCAATTCTTCAGTTTTATTGAACGTTTTTACGTGACGTCACAGCCGCCATGTTGGTGTCCTCTTAACAAGAGAATACTAATCACCTTGTACTGTTTGGTACACCAACATGGCAGCCCTGTTCTTTGTCTTTTATGTCTCGTAGGAGTGAGTGAAAACGCCCTATAATGCGGCTTCAAAAGTAAAGCTTCTAATTTTTCCCATTCACACACCTTTACACAAAATAAAAAGTAATTAAATGAGTTAAATTGAAAAGAAATGGGAAAACGTGAGGTTAAAACTTAAACAGCCGTTGCCGCTGAGGTTGTCATCCTTGTCTGCTAGGTCCCTATTGCCTCCTTGTTGTGGCGAAATATCACCTCCTACGGTATGCGGTACACTGCATTAGCTTCATTCAGAGCTCGAAAGTGGCCGATCGTGTCTTGTTGTACTGCTTACGCCTCATTTTGCTTATGTTTATGTAGCATTTGTAACTCGCTTTGTCGCTAGCAGTATTTTGCATTCGTACGAAAAATGTTACTAGTAGATAACAGTTGCAGTGTGGATTTTTTCCCTCTATAGATACTGTTTTGCTAAACTCTTTCTCCTTTAAGGCCCTGTCACACTATTGCGCATCGCACAAGCGTATGCCAGCGTATGAAAAATATTACTCATACGCTGGTACACGCTGACAATCGCTAGGGGTACGTTAGGCATAGGTTGTGTACGTTTGAATCACGGTCGCATACGATGGCACACGCTGGCATAAGGCGACGCAGAATTTTATTTTTAAGCATGCTTAAAAATTTTGTGCGTATTCGGATGTATGGTTTATACGCTAAGCATACGCTAGGCATACGTTGAATACGTGAGAGCTACGCTAGACCTACGTTACTCATAGGTTAAGTACGCCGGTCATATGCCGGCATACGCTGGCATGAAGGTGTACCGTACAGCTAGCGAATTGATAGTGCACGAGTAACGTATTTGTAATGTATGTCTGACGAGTACCTGCAACGTATCTAGACATTTTGGCGTATGCCTGACGACTGAGTAACGTATTTAACGTGCAACTAGCGTATGATTGGCGTATTACCTGCGTTTGGAGAAAGTGTATATGTAGGCTTCTATTTCGAGATCTTCTTCAGTTCTTCGAAGACACCCGGCGAGAGAGGATGGAGGTAGCTGTTCTCCAGCACCAGTATGATCTGATCGATTTGGCACTTTAGTTCATAAGAAGAAGGAGGAGAAGAAAAAGACGTGTCTGGGTGAGACCATGGATCGACCCGCTTCTGGTGGAGCTCCGAAACAAGAATCAAAGATCTTTGATCAAGAACCTCATGCGTATGCCCACCGAGATGTTCGACAAGCTGCTAGCCAGAGTGGGTCCCAGGATCACCAAACAACACACGTAGTACAGGGAGCCCCTGGAACCTGGCTTGAAGCTCGCACTAACTTTGCGTCACCTTGCCTCTGGGAGCAAGTATTCAACCATGAAGTTCGCGTGGAAGGTCCCCCACAATACCCAGTCAATCGCCGTCAGAGAGGTCTCACAGGCCATCATCGACGAGTACATGCTTGGGGTGATGACCTGCCCCACCATTTCCTGAGGGGTGGCGTGCTACATCTGACAAGTTCCTCCAGAAATGGAACTTCCCCCATACTTGCGGTGCACTAAATGGGAAGCACATTGCCTGCAAGTGTCCTCCAAAGAGTGGTTCCCAGTACTTCAACTACAAGGGATTCTACTCTGTTGTACTTATGGCCCTTGTAGACGCGGACTACAAGTTCATCTGGGCGGACCTCGGTAGTACAGGATCAGCATCAGACGCACTGATCCACAATAACTCTGAAATCAAAGAAATGGTAGAAGACGAAACAATCAGATTCCCTGCCCCAGCTCCTCTACCCAGTGACTACCAGGATGTACCCTACCTCATCATCGGCGACGATGCCTTCACCCTCCGAGAAACCATTATGAAACCATACAGCCATAGAGGTCTGGACAATGAAGAGAGGATACTTAACTACAGGCCCGCGCAAGGAGGGTAGTTGAAAATGCCTTCGGAATCCTGGCGAATCGCTTCCAGGTTCTGCTGACTACTATGCAGCATCACCCCTCCACTGTCAAAGTCATCGTGAAAGCTTGCATTGTCATGCACAATCTGATGAGGATAGGGTACCCTGGACTCCAGAACCAGCAGCTCAACCGTACAGAAAACATGAACCATGATTTCATTCCTGGAGCATGGAGACAGGGCAGGAACTTGCAAGACACACGTACAGTTGGTGGCAATAACACTTCCACCAAGAAAGGAAAGTAACTGGGGAACCTCCTGAAGCACTGGGCCAATTCAGCTGCAGGTGCAGTTCCATAGCAAGACATGATGATTTAAAACAATTGTATAGTTTAAAATAAAGCTTAATGTGTATTATTCTAGGAGGCAGGGATCAGAGGTACCTAAAAATATACATATAATTTGATGTATTATAAAGGTAGGACAAACACCAAAAGTAGGTTTAACAAACTTTTATTCATTTGATCAAATAATCATTAATAATGGCTTATGGTGATAATTGTACATAGTAATAACAATCAAAAATATTATCACTACAACAATAATCACTGGGCTGGGTTGGGCTGGGCTGGTGCCTCAGTACCTGGGCAGCATAACTCGAGGCGGTAGACACTGGGGTGGTTGTGGTGGTGCGCTGTTGCAGCTGCTGCTGAGTTTGTAGAGGAGGAGGAAGCATCTGCTGACGTGGATGTTGGAAGGATTGCTGGTCATACTGCCCCATGTACTCCACAGACTGTGAACCCCACAATGATGATGCTTGAGGCATGTATCTCCACATGTGGGAAGGTGGCTGATACTGCTCGGAGATTGCAGGTGCAGAGGAGCCGAACGATTCGGAGGACGGTACTGAACTGGGGCGCTGTGGGTGAGGTGGTTGACAGTGGCTTGCTTGCTGGGTTGCTGGGATGGGGGGAGTTCCCTTGGCGCTTGGAATGTTATCATCACTTTCCTCATCCATCAGGTCATCATTTGCTGTTCATACGCTACTCATGCGCTAGACATACGCTGGTCATACGTAGGCGATGCGCTACTCATACGCTATTCATAGGTTCAATACGGTAAGAATGCTAACAATTCTGTCTTTTCAAGGGCATGTTGTGCGTATGAAAAAGTTTTTGTGAATTTTCATACGCAACTCATACGTTTCTCTCATACGCAATAGTGTGACAGGGCTTTTAATGATGGCCCTGTCGTACCATTCAGTATCGTACTAGCGTATGAAAAGTATCCTTCATACGCTGACATACACCAAGGGTACGTTGGGCGTAGGTTGTACACATTTCAAGCACGGTTGCATACCGTTGCATACGCTGGCATACGGCGAGGCAGAACTTTTTTAAGCATGCTTAAAAACTTTGTGAGTATTCGGACGTATGGTTTGTACGCTAAGCATACGCTAGGCATACGTTGAATACACGGGAGTTACGCTAAAGTTTCGTTACTCATAGATCAAGTACGCTGGTCATACGCTGACCATACGGAGGCGATATGCAACTCAAAACGCTACTCATAGGTTCAACAAGGTAAGTATACAATTCTGTATAAATTTTCAAGGGCATTTAGTGCGTATGAAAATTAGTTTTAGAATTTTCATACGCATCTCATACGTTTCTCTCATATGCAAGAGTTTGAGAGGACCACAAACTGATTATAATAATAATAACAATAATAATAATAATATACTTTATTAACGTCTCAAAGTTACGCGTAAGTTACTCAACACTTACATTCGAAACAACAAGTCGAGATTTAGCAAGTCCATTTCGACAGAAGATACAAGTAAATCTGATCACAAAACATAGAAGGGTTGGTGGGGAGGGGAGGAATTGGGCATAGTCTTATGTCTTCAATTTCGAAGCCTCTTGTACACAGGCACGAACGCTCAGATAGCCACAGCAAACCAATCCGGCTGTCTGCTGAAACAATTATTTACACTGACACAATCGATCATAATCAGTTAACTTGCTTTTCCCACGGCATGGCTCTGCTTTTATAAAATGTCTAAGGCGGGAGGCAAAAAAAAATTGAATCAATAACGCAAAATCGCCATCTTGAACGTTGCAAAATACAACTGATAATCCGCTAAATTTACTATTCTTCTCCTCTAGTTTAGCAAAACTTCAACTCAATCACTATTACAAGGATAAAAACAGCATAACTGTAAGCATTTTTCACACGCACGGTTTTGGTCTTTCATACACTTTAATTTGGTATTTTCACGAATAAAATCGTTTCATTGTCGGATATTTCGATTGCTTAAACCATTTGTCAACTAGCTTTCTTCAAAAAAGAAGATACATAATACGTCTTGCAGGCCGAAGTTGCAGGAACTATTCTCTCTTTCCCTTGCTACTCGATGACAATGCAATGCTGGTTCAAAAGCTAGCAGAGGATGAAAGACTGAACACAAATATATTTGTACATGTTCAGTTTTATCCTGATAAAAGTTGAATCAGTTCAGTGACATCCAACATTTAACATCAAAAACGCAGTTCCCTATGCTAAGTTGTACGGTACATTCCCGTGTTTCTCTGTTGCAGATGAGAAAATTTACAAGTTAGAACTCTGTACTGTTCGGCCAAATTCAATGAGAAGAGAACCAAGATTATTTTTTCAAAGTCTGTGGAGTTCTAAACTTCTCAAACCTGTAGATAGTTTGCAAAGTGTATAGCAGTATTGTTCAGCTGCTTGAAAGCAAATCTTTCAAGATCAAAATACTAATCAAAATTCACAATTTTCGATGTAGGAATTGACTTTTGGGGATTTCTTGGAAGTTGTACATGTATCAACGCATAACATTTGTGATGTTATTTGCCGCCGTCAGTAACAGTATTACAGGTCAGGTTGCTGCTAAAACTTGGCACATGCGTTACTGAGATACATGTGTTGCATTCGTTCATTTTAGTGCAAACCAATAAGTACAAAATTTAAGTTGATTTTTGTCTAAATGGGGGCTGTTTGTGGAATAAACATCTAATTCTAAAAACAATTATTTTCGCAGATGATTTTCTCTTTAATAAAACTAGTTAATGATACAGATAACAAGAGTAAGCTTTTGCTTAAGAAAAATTCATACTTTTGGGGAATGCAACCATGAAAAACGTGATAAATTTGTGGTCGATTGCTTGTACATGTACGAGAGCACGATAAAACGCAAGTTTTGAAGACAAATTTATTCACAACAACTAGTGCACCGAAAACACCTAACTTACACAATATATTAGGGCGCTTGAAGCCCTTTCCAAATATACCATGTAATGTTGTACGAGATTCGATACATGTTGTCCATTTTTCCCTTCTACTTTTTCAACTGGCTTTCGTAAGACAAGAGTTCGCAATTTTATAGTTATTGTTCTAACATATCTCTATTTCTTAAAACTACCATGCATGCCTAACTTAAACTTTTTATCCCTTTTTATCTGCTGCAACTAATTTTTTTCCACTTTTTTCCCAAAGTCAATCTCTGGGGACGGCATCTGTCAATGATGGATAGTCTTAACGAATCGAAGATGATTACTGCGTAAGGCCATGTCATATGAGATAATACTCACATATCCTAAGTACATTTCATGCACCTCCAAGTCTACCAATATATTTTATACTTTTGTACATTGTTATGCTACTGTTATCTTTTAAAGCAGTGAATACTTTAAACATTGATTGAGGCTGGTGCTACACATTTCTCTTTACAATGTTGATCCGAGACTGAAGAACCTTCCATTAACTTACGAGACCCATAACTAAGATGGGGAAGGGGATTAGCTAGAAAAACTCTGAAAAAAAAAACTTTTACGAGTCGAAGAAACAATAAAACAAAAGATCAGTGCACGAATAGAGGTTTTAAAGAAATATAGGAGTAACAGCACAGCAAAATGAAACTTGCAGCTTCGTTTCCACAAAAGAAAGTAAGCTAATAATTCTGCCACTCCTATGCAGCCAATCACAAAAGGACTGTCCCCCTAAGAGTTTCCAGGAAGGAAAAAAAAGTGTTGTGAAAGCTGATTTGTACAGCTATGATCTATTTTACATTATATTTAACAAAATTGTTGTTTGTGTTTTAAACTGTTAATAAAATAATTAACCCTCTATTATAAACATTCTCCTTGAGGTTTTTTCCAGAAATAATTAACAGGATCGTAAAAGGTCCTTAAGGATCGATCTTAACTGAGTATCAACTTAATATTTAATCCAACTGCAGGTTTGTACAGATGCGTATTGTTAGTTTTTCTTGTGTGCGTGTGTTTGTGTGTGTGTGTGTGTGTGATGGTACATGTATGTAAGTGTGTTATAACTTTTGTTGCTTTTATATATTTTTGTGTGCTTTTAGGTCTCTCAGCAACATAGCTACTTCAGCTATTCCTACATGACCTGGCTATTCATACATGTTGCTCGATTAGCTATGCTATTTTCTAAGTATAGTTTATGCTCTCTCATCACGCAATTACCTTTTCTACGAACCAGTTGTAATTACGAGAGTGCTAAAAATAAACTTGCTTGTTGTTGGTTGTAACAAAAGAGCTTCGAATATTTCGAAATCGCGTACATATAAAAGGCATTTATAGTCGTCTGATCTAGTATTTAACGTATTCCCTTCGCTGCCAGTTCCTCCTTTACTCGCGACAAGTAGTTGGGATCTGGGTATCCATAACTGCAAAAAAAATAAAACTGTTAAAGGTTTAAATCTTTCGCTAGCATTCTCTACAAAGTGACGATTTATGGAGTGTAAAACTGTACATAATACTCTTTTAAACAAATCAGCACCTCTTGGAAACAGCCAAGCACTGCTACAATGGAATCGTTTGTTATTCTCAGTGATTATATATGCAGTGATCGTCAGAAAAAATCCTGTGTTCTGAATTACCGCAAACAGTGCTATTTTACTGAAATTTTAGTGCAAGTTGAGTGAATGTTAAATGTAGATCTGTAACACTTAAAGCAGTCATGAGAAAAATCACTGGCTAGCCAGCAAACAAGTGTAAGCCCATCATATCATTCGCAACAGGACGTCCGCATACAGAACAAAATGGTTAAACCGAGATTGAGAGAATAACTACAAAACGATGTGGAAGTCATACAAAAGTCATTTCAAGAAAACGGAGAGATAAAGAGGTATCGCGTAAAGGAATGCTTAACTGTGTAGATTATCTAGACAAAATCAGTCAAAATAAGACAAACATTGTTAAAATTAGCAGAAAAATCACTGCAAAAATGACAATAAATTTCTCTACTTTCAACTGGGTTGGCTTGTGTGAGTAATCTAATTATGTATTCAATCCTAAAAAAGTATGAGCATTTTAAGCTGAAATCCTCAAAACATTTAAGAACATCCAGCTTAAGTCCCAAAAATAGACGTTCAACTCTCTGCACCGAGCTATTGACGCAAGTAAACTCGAAATACCACCCGGAGAAAATAAGCAACTGTTTCATTTTGCATGACAACTCAATCTACAATTATTTTTTTTTCAAAAATTATAAAAAGTATATTGCTAAGCACTGCAAGTTCCACGTACTTATTTTAATATCTATATCACTAAAGTACAGGTTTTTATAGGTTTTTTTTGCACATACTTTGTTGGTCCACCAGAAAGAAACGTCTTGTGATGTACGTCATTCCAGACAATCTGATCATCGTATCCAGTTGTTACTGATCTACCCACAGTGAACAACAAACGGGCGTCAAAGGCTCTTTTCAACAGTTCCAGTACCTCCCATCCTTCGGGACAAGCTGAAATCATAAGGACAAGGTATCATTGTCAACTAAAGAAGTATTAGCTACTACACAGGAAAAACAAAAAAGACTTGTTTAACATAAAAGGAAATTGCAAAAATCATTTTTTCCAAAATAAATTCGTTTGGTTCAAATGTACTTTTATTTGTTTCAAGTATATTATACTACTGATGAGTATTGACCTTTTGAAATAGGTTAGGAAAAAGAAAAAGCAAGAACTCCACGATGCTTAAGTTGTCTATCAAGAATATCATCAACTTCTTCTAAAAATGTGGGGAAATTATGAGCTGAGCCGATTCGTCAGAATTCGAAGTGCCATTTTAGACGTTTCGTCTCGAGCGGTGTTGTTTACCATAAGCAAAACAAACACACGGTCCGGAAAGACGCTAAGCTTGCAAAAAAGGAATTTTAACAATCTCTAACCTGGTAAATAAGCTCTTCGGTGTGTTCCTGTGTAGCGCCTTCCTGGATTAGGGTGTTCTTGTCCCTGGGTTCCGCCTGAGAAGCTGTAATCGATGACAATCACTCCATATATCTCGTACCCTCGAACATAGTTGTAACGCTCCTCGCGCCAAGTCATTGTACCTGGAGGCTGGTTTCCGACGGTCACGCCGTACGGTTCTTTACATACGGGGCACCGCTTCCCTGCTCTCTTAAATGCTTCATCAATGCATGCGGTGCAGAACGTGTGGCCGCACTTGTTTAGTTTCTTCGGTTCTTCAATCTCATCCAAGCACACGGGACATTTCTCTTTTGCGCCTCCTGTTAGTAATTCGCAGATTGAGATACAAATTGCCGTTTTCCTGGTAATTACACTACGGACGTGTGTGCCGAATATATGAACATTAAGTTAGCCCTAAAATAGGTTTTGAACGTCTAGACCAGTTTCTGTTAAAGCAAATGTTTTCCAATTAATGTGTTACATAAACGACAAACAACAATCTAATCTCTGCCTCTAAATTGTAGTTTTACATATTCAAAACAAGGTACGAGTTACTTCAATCAGTAATATAGGGCCAAATGAGCCAAGCAGCTAGATTATTTTGTATGGCAATTAAGAGCTCGATCGGTAGAAAAAACAAAGTAAGGTTTGAAACTACGAATTACCAAAGACGGAACGAATTTAATGCTTTACGTTGAGAATGATACGTGAAATTACCACAATTACCAAAATTTTTAAGAACTGAATCTGAAAAATGACACATATGAATACGCTTCTTGCTAACTTACCCCAAGCAGACTTTTCAGAGACAATTATCTGTTACAATAAAATTTAGATTTGGACAAAACACCACTTACAATGAATAATAATAATATTAATAATATAAATAATAACAACAATAACAAATTAATAACAATAACAATAATAATAATAATAACAATAGGACTAAGAATGTTAACAATTATATCGGTCTGCAAAGCAAAGCCATCCCAAATCTGTTCGGACAGATCGTTTCACGATATTTGTAACCGTTTAATACCACTCCTTTTGGTGTGTGTAGTCACTTTAGTGTTGTAGCTTTGTTCTTGTGTAATTGTTCTTGTGTAAATATTTGTAATTATCTTTCTGCGCACCTATTTCACAGTGTAATTCGGTTTCAATACGGTAAAAGACTTAACTTAATTAAACCATTTCCATTACCATTTAAGAACTCCAGATTTCAATTAAAACCAAATATTTAACCTCCCTTGAAATGGAAAGGTTTCAAACACGGATACGCTTTAATTAAAAGGGTGTGGGTGTAGCACTTTCCGTTTATTCAGAAAATCAAAAGCTCGTACCGTGGTTTTCTCTTCCTTTAGGAGTTTTCCCTTGGGGATTTTGATCTTTTATCGATGCAGACGAAGACGATTTTCCTGTGACTGCTCCGCTGTATGACAACGGTTTGCTGCCGCCATTTCTGTCACCCCGCGAGTGTTCAGGCGCCTTTTCATGAGTAAAAGCTTTGTTTTGAGATGTGCGTCCCCATTCTGAGTGCTGCTCGGAGCTGCCCCTGACTTTGCCACCTGGATTAATAGGACTGGTTGGGTTTCTGGGAGGATTGTAGAGTTTTCTGCTGTGTCTTCTTGCCTTAATCGTTGAAGGATCTTCCCTGCTCTTCTCATTCCTTGCTTCCTCTTGTTCTGCTGTGGTATCATCAATTCCTTCATAACGAAACTTGAACTCTTGCCTAAAGACTTTTACAGTTGGGTCATCAATAATGACAAAACGTACG
>JAOBRH011293480.1:0-12452 GCA_027575125.1 Umimayanthus parasiticus | reverse complement strand
CCAGTCATTAGGTCAAGCTCAGGGTTGTAGCTCAATCTTTAACATTTTTCTGTGAGTTTCCCTCTCAGCTAATTACAATTAATGTGCTTGGTTTCTTCTGGGGGGGGAGGGGCTCCCATACTTTACCTGACAGGAATGCTCGTCATAACTTTTAGGGGTTGAAATTGTGGATCCAGTAACTTTTAGGGTGTCAGGAAGAAAAAAATAGCACTTTGAGTCAAAACAATATCTTTTAGACCGTTCTTGAGACATGACATGTTAATATCCATTCATGTATAGAAGAACTTGCTGTCCTTTGGCGATTATTTTCAATATTCGTGTGTTATTTCTATGAATGAAAATTTTCAAGGTAATAAACTTTTAGGGAATAAAATTGGCTGGAGCCAGACCCAATATGGTAACTTTTAGGGGTTTCTTTTGAAAATTTCGACGAGCATTCCCATATATCAGTAATATATAGGAGTCTCCCCTCCTGGGGGTTTCTTTTTTTAAAAACAAAACTACTGAATACAATTACAAATGTGCTGTACATGGTAGACCTAATAGACAGTATAATTGTGATTATTTTGCAGGAAAACAATGGACAGACTTAAGCTTGTTGTTCTCCTAAGCATATTGCAGGTGCTTTTAGGAACTGGTAAGAAAATTGAAATCCAACTTCAGCAGCTCATTACTAACGGTGTTTAATCATAAATGGTCATAGAATTCAGTTTGGTATCTGTTGGTGTTCTGTTTCTGTAGTACAGCCTATGATGCACTGCACTGTCAGAATTTCAAAAAAGTAAAATTAAAGAAAACTTAATAATGCCAGAAGGGGCACAATTTTATTGCAAATCTCATATTTTCAAAAAGGTTGTTTAATGCACCTGCTCATGCAGTTGGGTCTGTAAACCTCAAGATATTAAAAGTAATGACCAACCTACATGTAGTTCAGTTGAACTCACAGCAGGGCTTCTGGTATTTCGCGCTGTCGTGGGACCGTGAAATTTGGCAAGATCCGCAAAATCCCACGATATTGGCAAAAAAGTGCAGAATCCCGTGAAATTCACTAAGATCTGCACTTAATCTTAATCAAATAAACTCATTTGGCTTCTCAGGGAATGTAGATTACATTTGAATATAAAGAATACTCACGAGCTTACTCATAAACATTTTGATGTGAATTCGTTTGGTTTGTTTGTTGTTCGTTCGTCTACAGTTGTTCGGTATTACATGAAGTACACTGGTTTGTCGCTTGGCCCCAGTCCCCCAATTTCATTCCTGGCCATCTTGCACATTGTCTGAGGAGCCAGTCGCTTTGAGAGTGAACAGAAATTGTGGGAATTGATGCGTTTTTGAAGAAGAATTAAGAAGTGTAAAACGGTGGGCAACTTTTTATTTGGATTCACACTACACAGGAGGATTCCCACAGCGGTGGCACATTGGTTGAGTTTTTCACTAATGTCACACTGCTGTCCACACTAATGTAACAGCGGTGACAATATGCCACAAGTGCAACATTAATGGTAGTGATAGTACTGTGACAGCGATGGCAGCAACATTAGTGTGCCATCAATGTAAACTGACAACGGTGCAACAATGGTGACATTATGACAACGCTGTAACACTACTATGCACACTGGTGTGACAGCGGTGACAACTGACAGCGCTGTGACAGTGGTGGAACTGACAGCACTGTGACAGTGGTGTCAACTGACAGCGCTGTGACAGTGATGTTCACATTAGTGTGACAGCAATGTGCACATTAGTGTGACAGCGATGTGTACCTCACTGTGAAAGTAGTGGCAACTGACAGCGCTGTCACACTAATGTACACATCGCTGTCACAGCACTGTCAGTTGCCACCGCTGTGACAGCGCTGTCAGTTTTCACCGCTGTCACAGCACTGTCAGCTGTCATCGCTGTCACAGCACTGTCAGCTGCCACCGCTGACACAGCACTGTCGGTTGTCACCGCTGTCACAGCAGTATCAGTTGCCATCACTGTCACACTAATGTAAACATCGTTGTCATATTGGTGTCATAACCGCTGATGTCTCAGCGCTGTCACTGTCAGTGCTGTAACATTACTATCCACATCATCGCTGTCACAGCGCTGTGCACATCGGTGTCTAACTGCTGTAGGACTGCTCCTGTGTACATCATGCACACTATATATTCATCAGGGTCACGAACGATTTAGTGTATTATCGAGAGGGCAGTCGGCAATGTTGTTTCATGAGCCTGTCAGCCTTGTTGTTTGATAAGCTTAATTCCTCAGCTTGTTGTCATAGGACTGCAGAAAACGTGGACCATATCCTGGAATTTGGCGATAAAATGAATTTAGATTCTTTGCAGGAAGGACTTATACCTGATACAGAAACACTTTCCATAAGCAATCTCCCTTTCACTGTACACTGGATTGCAGAGGGCAACAAAGCGGTCGACTTGCCGCGACACTGAGTGCCAATTTTACTGTGAAATTAACCCTAAAATCTCGCGAAATCGGCAAAAAATCTCCCTATTAAGCAGACCTTTTTGGCCCCTGGGGGGTGCATGCACACCCTGTGCACCCCCCTGTCTACAGGCTTGTGATTGTGTATATATACGAGTCTCTTGCTCTTCCCCCAGGTTTGGTGTTTAAGCTTAGCACTATAAACTGCCGTGACTATACAATTTGTGATCAACAGGTTTGTGTTCTATGCGTTATTCATATTATTGTGCTGGTTACCCAGAGGACTTAGAAGTGGACCAAGATTTCATTAGAAAGGGAGTAGTGGTTTGCACGGGGGCCTATTCGGTTTGTTTCATCCTTTGGAGAGTGGTCAGTCACCCAGGCAACAGATCTCAGATTAAGGTTATCCACAGTGGCTGTGCTTCATTTGCAAAAGCTGAAATAAAGTCAATGATTGGTCTGCAGCAAAACAGGTGTGTTGAAGAGCAGCCAAATATGGTCATGATTCGAAATAACTTCAAAAGATGCTTTTGCAATGGAGACATGTGTAATACAGTGGATAAAATTGTTTCAGTGTACAACTTCACAAACAGATCAACCCCCAAACCTGCAGAATGTACAACACACAAAGGACTGACCACAGCAGAGCAACTGTTGCAGAATGCAGGTAAAGCAGTACGTGTTTTCATTATAGATCTTTTCAGTTCAATTTAGATTTCTTTCAAAACAGTAAAATCTTCAATAAATTTATATTAAATGTTATTTATAGAGAATTATATGAATACACAGGCTAACAACAGCTCAGGGAAAAGGAAACTTTGTTTGCACCATTTGTACCATTTTGCAATGATTTTTACAAGTGCTACATTTTATTAACTAAGGCGGACTTGGGGATGGGACAAAGACTACTTTTTGTGGCAATTTTGCAAAATCCTTGTAGGAAGCTCCAGGAACAACCTAAGTAAACCCTCAGGGGTACTTTCTGGGTAAACCCTGAGGGGTACATCCTGGGTAAACCCTGGGGGTACTTCCTGGGTAAACCCTGAGGGGTACATCCTGGGTAAACCCTGGGGGTACTTTCTGGGTAAACTCTGAGGGGTACTTCCTGGGTGAACCCTCAGGGGTACTTTCTGGGTAAACCCTGAGGGGTACTTCCTGGGTAAACCCTGGGGGTACTTCCTGGGTAAACCCTCAGGGGTACATCCTTGGTAAACCCTGAGGGGTACTTCCTGGGTAAACCCTGGGGGTACTTCCTGGGTAAACCCTGGGGGTACTTCCTCGGTAAACCCTGGGGTACTTCCTGGGTAATCCCTGGGGGTACTTCCTGGGTAAACCCTGGGGATACTTCCTGGATAAACCCTGGAGGTACTTCCTCGGTAAACCCTGGGGATACTTCCTGGGCAAACCCTGAGGGTACTTCCTGGGTAAACCCTGGGGGTACTTCATGGGTTCACCCTGGGGATACTTCCTGGGTAAATCCTGGGGGTACTTCCTCGGTAAACCCTGGGGATACTTCCTGGATAAACCCTGGGGGTACTTCCTAGGTAAACCCTGGGTTCTTCCTGGTTAATCCCTTGGGTACTCCTTAGGTAACCTGGTTGATGATATTCCATTGGTAAACTTGAAAGGTACCTCTAGTGGTACCTACTAGGTCCCATGGGGTACTACGTACCCTAGGTATAATATCAAAGGTGTTGGTCATAAAAACATCCTAAAATACCTTGCATAGAAAATAGACTTTCCTAAAACATACCTTCAGTTTGATATTCTCAACTTTGGAGGAGGAGAACACTGAAAATACCTCCCATTCCAAATTTTAGGATATCTTACCCCTTCCTCTCCTGCCTTTCCAAAATTTCTGGATGTGGTCCTATTTATCATACAAAGTCCTATAAAATCTCCTCAATCACCAGACTGAACCCTCTCAATCCCGAACATGCTCCTATTGAAACCATCTCTATAGTTTCCTTGAACATGCAAATAGGTTGGGAGGGCCCTGGGAGTTATTAGTATGATCATCCAGTGCTGAACGTGGAACCCAAACGCAAATGAAATATTATTGATTGTTGGAGTATAATCGAAGATCACACATGGTCGAGGTTAAGGTGGTATTTTTATCATGCAAGTGTGAATTTTTTTTGTCTAATGGTAAGTATTGAATTTTGAAATTTGTTAGTTTTAGCAAGTAGCGTTTACCACAGCTTTCTAAGTTTTGACAGGTGGGTGCAATGGAAGGGCAAGACAGTTCTGCCTGAAACATGTGTTAATTTTATTGACCAACAAATTCGATGGTACAATTTACCACAAGTAGCTCATGCTGTGAATCTTCTAACCTTTGCTTCAACAGTTCCAAATTGCTCCTTATTGTCAACTAAGCTGTTAGTAGTCGAGTTTTATAGACAAATAGTTAGCCTGATTGCTGCAGGCCATTTGGAAAGAAAACATCAAAATGCAACATACAGTAGCCATTGTGGTGGGACATAATGCAGAACCAACTTGATATACGTACAGTATGGTATTGGTTGCCAAGCTGTTCGTTCTATCCACTTTACCTCTTGAATGACACCTTGAGATATGTGGTATTGAATAGTTGGTGATTTTGTACCAGTAACTAATGACATGGATACAAACATTGAATCCATGAGTAGCGTGTGACATGAATTCACGATTTTGAAGTGCAGACTCATTTAGAATAATTGCAAGAAAACTTATGGTCGAGACATTCCAATAAAAAATAGTGCAGGGAGATAATGGACCATCTAGGCTACCAAGTGGTAGCGTTTTGCAGGCTTTCTGGCAAAGGGAGTTTTACTAAAATTATTGGAGAACAAGATTTTGTAAAAATTCTTTGTCAAGGGTATAGCTTGTTGCCATGGCAACCCAATTTTCGACGCCGTGTTTAGTCAAATTTTGACTTTTTTGATATTTTTTCTTTTAATTAACGATTTCTTCAAAAATCTTGCTAATTCTTTGTCTCAAAGTCAAGAAATCGATAATTTCTCTTAATTGATTAACTTTGCACGTGTTCTGTGATGTCATGTATTGCGCAACACTTTTTTTGAAACCAAAGATGGCGGCCAAATACTTTGCACTGTGTCAAAATTAAAAGCTTTTTCTAGTCGATGTGCATTTTAAAACGTTGGAAACAGAACTAAAACAGATTTAGTAACAACACTCTTGAATGCAAGGGATTTGAGTAAAATAGTTACGTTATAGTTTAATAGCTAAGATGAAGTTTGAACATTAAACTTTGACCGGTGAAACGCGCTATTTACAACTCGCATTCTTTAAAATACTATTATTTGTATTAAAAATAAAGTTTTCTTTTCAATTTGTATCATTTACTTGTCATTTTATACAGTCAGAAACGTCTCTAAACGTTTCCAATTTTGATAGACAAGATTTCGTAAAAATCCAAAATTTCGATGGTTATGGCGTCATTATGACGTGCTGATGATGTCATTTGCCAATTTAATTACACCAAATTAATTTTTTTATGATTTTCTACTACCCTGCCAAATTTCATTTCAATACCATGAATAGATTTGGAGTTACATGCATGGGCCGCGAGCACTCCCCCCCTCCCCGGGCCCAGGCACGCAAAAAAAACCCGGGTCCATGAAACCTTTCAAAACAGACGACGAGGTGGTCACAGGCTTCCCACACAGGTTGAACAGAAACACTAACATGGGGTCCAGGCCCCTTTGAACCGTTCTCGGATTTGTCCGTAACAATGTGCTCAGGATAATGTGCCTACAGAGTGATTTGATAAACTTCAGAAAGTTGTGCTGAGCCAGCAGGAAACTGAAGAAGAACCGACGGAAACAGACTCAAATAATACTCGAGAAGATCGAGTGGATGACCTTCTTACACCATTTGAAAATGCTTGTGAACAGTGCTTAGAATCTGTCACTGATTGGCATCAAGACCGGACTAATTATCCCGAGCAACAAATTGGTGAAATGCCGACCTGGATCAAATCAAAGAAAGAGGAGACTGCTGAAACTGTCCAGATAAATATTCAAACTATAGACCTCAGTAGCTTCAGTTAAATGCAAGGACTTGCATATAATACTGTAAAGGATCATTTTGAAGACATTTCTCATGATAAAGAATCACTCCGTTTAATAATAAATAGTGTTGCAGGAACTGAAAGAGTTACGCCATAAATGCTACATGCAACCTTTTGGGACAAACGTGTGCAGTTCCTGCACCAACTGGTAAAGCTTCCTTTAATGTTGGAGGTACTGTACGTAACCAATCCAGGCCACTCGCTCTTGAAGTTACCAGTAGGTCCAAGAGGTAATAAAGACTTAACGGGCCAAAGCTTGACCAGACTTCAAGAAAAACTCGATGGAGTAGAATGTACAATTGTAGATGAATACTTACTACTTGGACAAACAGCTTTTGGCTGGATTGACAGATGGTGTAAGCAAGCAACTGGCTTTCGTGATAGATGAGATTCTCAGAGGAATACCTTTCATTTGAGTCGGTGAACGAGCTCACCTGCCTTCTGTTGCTGATACGCCGCTTTATCAAGGCAAACCAACAAGCTCTAATGGTGAACAAGGGCATCACATCTTCATGTATAGCATGTTTAAGAAAGTTCTCAAGCTCACTGTCAATCATCAGGTTGGAGGTAGTGACCCTGAGCAAGAAAGGTTCGGAGACTTGCTGTCATGTCTATGTAAAGGTGAATCAACAGTTAATGATTGGGAACTGTTGTAATTTGGTTGATTTTGATGTTGTATCATGGAAAGCAAGACGTTACAATTTTTAATCATTAAATACTTACTAACCTGCAACAGCCACTTGCTCATATACATGCCCACCATTCTTCTCCTTTGGCTAAAAGTATTGACCCTGACGACATATCTGGGCTTCGGCTATCATTACAGCTGTACTGTTAGAGTGATGTTAACAATGAATTTATGGCCATATCTGTTGGTCTGTGTAATGGGTGCCACTGGGAAGGTTGTGGATTTTATGTATCAGCACAATCATCAACTCCCTGATTTGCATGTTGCAGTTGTTGATCAGTTTGATGACTACAGAGGTCCAGTCCATTAGTGATACAATGCCATTTCGTCAGTGTGTTCCTACAGTGTACAGGTAATATGCCTTATCACTGTCTCGACAAATCCACCAGATAGTTTCCACGAAAGGCAGTGCTCAGCTACCTCTAAACTTGCCTGGGCAATCACCATTCATAAAAGTCAGGGCCGTACATATACTTTTCCTAAGGCATGGATAGGTCTTGGTAAATAAGAGGTAAATCTACTCCTTGCTTATGTTGCCTTAAGCTAAGTTAAAACACTCTTCATACGTCATTGAACCAGTAACATTTCAGAGACTAACAGGTCTGAAATAATCTATGCAATATCGCACAGAAGAACAGTGACACAAGAAACCTTCAATGCATATGTTAAGTAGGAAACGTTAAATCCACCCCCCCTGTCAAATTCACTTTTGTTTGTTGATAGATTACTTCAGGTTGGCGGACAGTTGTGACGCATGCGTAGTTGCATGCAATGAGGTTGCTCGGAAGGACACATTTTGATTATGCTTTTCTGTACATGTTGTAAAAAAGTAAACGTTTATTTGTTTAGTTATAATAAATATGGAAAAGATGCAACAAATGACCACACACTAGTAATGTCCTAGTCTTCAGTTGCAGCCCATTTCCAAGAACCACCAGAATATGGAACAAGATGACAGAAGCCACAGTGATGGCGGGTTCCATTGAGACATTTCAGTGCCACGCACTGCAGGATATTTGCACCATGCGCACCCCTGCACACCTTAAGAGATTTTGACTATTTAGATTTTTGACTTTTTGATAATTGACTTTCTTTTCCTTTTCGTTATCATTATTATCATTATTTTTTTAAATTCTCCCAGTAGTATCATGCACTAGCAGGGACGGTAACTTATACAAGCTACAAACATTTGGTGCCGTGACCAGGATTTGGTTGTATGTAATTTGATGACAAGAATTTTATGGCAAGGATCGCGAGAATTGAACAGAAAGTGTGGCTCGTGTTGTTGACCGTGCTGTACAACATGGTGACGTTGGATTTGGAGGAAAGACGGCTGGAACTGGAGGGAAAAAATTGTAGTTTGCTGGCCACAAGACTTGAGGAGCTTGCGGAACATCTCGAAGTTCCCTTGACGAAGTGCTCTGGGAAGAGTTAGTCTGTTGTCGCTCAAGCACTGAGGGAGGCGATTGTTGAAGGCATCGGGAGTTGCAAAACACTTGAGCTCAAGAAAGAATCTTTGTGTGGACTTGAAAAATTCTTGGCTGACAAACTACCCCCTCAGGCTGGAGTTGCTGAAGTCATAGAAGGTAAAGCAAAGGACAGTATTAGTGGAGTTGGAAGCATGGGAAAGATTTAGCTTGTTTTTCTACTCATGGCTCCCCAATTGTGTCTGTAAGGAGAGTACAAAAAGACTTTTCAGTTGATTCCAAAGAGACCTTTCCGCTGAGGCCACGTGTAAACAAGCACATAAGGCAAGTTCACAAGCAAGTAAAGCGCAACCAAGATAGGACAACAAACTATAGCACACTACCACAGGGTGCTATTGCCAACTGTCTGTTTAGTCCTACCTGTTATGACAAAGCAGGAACAAGGGTCGGATCAGATTGTTCGGATTGCCCAGTCCACATTGGATCAGTTCGAACTACTCTGACCACCTCAGATCGACCTCAAAAATATTAAAAAGATATAAAAATACAGTGTGGCTTACTGTACCAACAATTCTCGCAGATATTAACATGTCCCAGAGGTAGCGCAAAACTAGAAACTCCTACGAATGCCCAAACTTCGATAGATCTCCGCACCACATCCGCCATGTTGAACAAAAAACTGGCTGAGCGAGGACTAGTGCCCAGGCATCCTCCTCTACTGATCCATCAATGCCGGGTTACCTTGCTTCATATTTTTAAAACCATGGTCAAAGTGTTTATAAGAACCGGGATAAGAAAAATTTAATCCATCAAGAGAACCATTAAAAAACAAAAAACAACAGTCAATATGGAATACATCTCTCTCTTTCTCGACGTGTCTGTTTTTTTAATTTCATTCATGGTTTATTTTTTAATTTTGTTTGTTTATTGCTTTCAACGTTAGGAGAACGCAATCCTAACCTGAAGTTGGATGGTCTCCTTGTGTTGTACATACCAAGATATTTTGAGTTTTTCGTTTGTGGACTGCTATTTGGACGCCCCTCTTGGTTTTTGCAGGGGCCGGCCTCGTTTTCGAATCAGGCTGACCTCATGGTCGAATTTTGGTCGGACTCGTTTTCATGGCTGCCCGTGGCTGTTGTATTTGGCTAGTAGTTGATATTGTCACGATTTTATCTTGTCTTTGTTGCACATGAATGGGCAAAAGCTATCGAGTAACACTTTGTCAACACAATTACCAAATGTCCTCAGTAATTTTACTAAATTTGTTTAATCTGGCAGCTCTCTAGCTCTACAAGACTTCGAAGCGGAAACACAGGCAGAACTAGAGGTTAAAGGTTATCAAAAGATTACTTTGTGTGGTGCGCGAGGTTTTAACCAATCAAATATATAATATTGCAAAAAATTAAAACGATGGCGGTGCTCTGGTACAATATTTCAGTTGAATCACTCATCTGATGAATTTCAATGCTGTTATCCTGATCCTCGCTGAGATCGCAAGGATCGCTGAAAAATTAGCTCAGCGACGATCCCAGCTATTATGTGGAAACCAAACTTCAGCAATTTGAGTGATCCGCCAGCGACGGCGCAACGATCACGATCGCTGGGATAAATAGAACCAGATTCTGTCTCCTTTCAGCGATCGCAGCGATCAAAACTTAAAAGATGCATCGTGTTTCAGGGCCTTTTAGGCGCGAATTTGACGCTGGTCACCATTTCATGCAGTCGGCATTCTCATGCTTCTCGAAATTATCCAGCATTCGACCGGTTTGATATTTTTCTCGTTAGTTTATAGTTTGAAATGGCTTTCAAGCGAAGTTCATCTGCCGATACTGCTGATTTCACAGAGGGAATACAGAAGTATGACTGTGCAATGAATTTAGCAAAGATTTATACAAGAATATTGAAGTATATCAAGATTAATTGCTGGAGAAACGTAGTACTAGCAGATAAGTTCGATATGAGTCCAGAAGATGCTGAAAAAAAGTCAAGGACATTCGCCTTTTTTTTTTCTCAGCGATTACAGCGATCATACGGAAACCGCGGTTGATCGTTGAGATCGTTCGGGATCGCCAGGATCGCTGAACCAATTTTTCAGTGATTCTAGCAATCCCAGCGATTATATGGAACCGGACTAGCACACCAAATGCTTCTAGTCCAGTTATCTAGTGAAAAAAAAATCCAGCTTCTAGTTCTATCCCTGCAATTAATTTCTCAGTTATTTAAAAGAGATCGAACGCACTACACTGATCTGTGATTACTTCTAGTTGTTTTTTTTATTGTATTCAGGCAGTTCAAGTTACTTCAGCTGTAACCTCCAGACAGAAAATGGAAACTACCAAAACATATGCTACTGTACGCAAACACACATGTCCAGAAGCACACATTGCCAATAAAGATCCGAAAGTACAATCTGAGTACGAAATTTGGACTGCAAGATTTGCTCATGAGCAACATTACGACAGTGACACCCACAACAGCTGACTTCCAATACCAAAGCAAAGAAGACATGTCAATCCACTCACTTGCAAATGTTGCAGCAGAGCAGCTTGCAGAGTTTATGGAGACAATTACGAGAAAAGAAAGAAATAGCGCTGGAAGTATGGCCAGCGAAATTTCTATCCCAGAATAAAAAACGCATAAGGAATATGGAAGTATCAGAAGCCTCCTCAAACGGAGAAGACATGATGAGATCGACTCTGCACTCTCAATAGCAAAGGGAGAAGGCGACAAACTGGGCTTGATTTTGGCTCTCTGATTATATCAGGATAATGCTATGGGGTGATCATCTAGACAAATTGGAGTAAGGAAGAGCCTATACTTCTCCAACAAATTGAGGACAAAAGTGAGTGAAGACCCTTAAGTATCAGAATACCCCGAAGCATTAAGCTTGTGATTGCACTATAGAAGAAGCTGGGCGATTCACATAACAACTTCCCACCTTGGAAGAAGTACCAACAACTAAAGAGATCACAGCAACTGTCCTGAGAATAAGCAGTGTCAACAAGTGCTTTTCTTGCTGTGTCTGTGTGAAGAAAGTCATCATGAAAGGAAAAGTTGCTTGATGTGACTTAATTGTAGAATGTCGTTCAAGCTAGCCGGTTGCAAGACCTCAGGTGAAACCTTAAGATCGTCCCTCACAACGTAGAGGAATTTCAGAGCAATACAGTCCAAAGCTCACTATTACATGTATTGACATGTCTATGGCCAGGTTGTCATCAAATTACATGTATTCACTGTGTCTGGATTGCATGAGGAGGCAACAAAAGACGAAGTCCTGTGGAAACTGTTGGATCAAGACATCGTCAAGTTGATGGAGTTTTGATACTTGACATTGAGTCCATTCAAATCGAAGATCGTGGAGGGTCAAACATTCTTCATGTTCTCGGAAACTGAGGTTCTTGTTTTGTTGAGTGCTTTAATTTTGAGAACACCTTAAGCTTCTGAATTAAACTTGTAAATTAGACAATTGGTCACAATATTTGGATTAAGAAACAAACTGAAGTACAAATGTAGGCACAAAGCTCTTATACATGGATATTGCTTAGAGTGTGCTGGACAGCATGGATTGCAGGCACATATTGTATGTGACTGGCAGGAAGGCGGAAGGACATGTTTATGTTTTCTCATATTTGTGAGTCTCGTGAGTCTCATTTGCTATTAAGCCACGGTTGACGCCATCACCACACAAACCAATTGACATTTGGGTTCATCAAAGTCAAAATCAACAATTGCCCAAACATAGCTCATGTTTATAAGTTTTGATGTTAATAACTGGAGTGTAGCCAGGATTTTCCCTTGGGGGGGGGGGGGCTAAGTGATTTTATTAGAGAAA